>PVIU01004497.1:0-49462 GCA_004026605.1 Ondatra zibethicus | reverse complement strand
TGCTTTCCTCCTAAGTCTATGATCTATGTAGTCTCATCTAATGGAGTGAGCCTTAAATACAATCAGATGGTGATTGGTTACTCCCTTCCACAATAGCTGTGTCACTATTGCACCAGCATAACAAAGAATTAAAGATCGGTTCTTTTTTATTTTTATTTATTTTTTTATTACTTTATTAATAATAGGAATCAAAATTTCCACTTCCTCCCCTCCACTCACTTCTCTCCTGCTCCCCCACTCACCCTCTTCCCCTTCCCCTCCAGTCCTAAGAGAGGGCAAGGTACCCTGCCCTGTGGGAAGTCCAAGGCCCTCCCCCATCCTTCCAGGCCTAGAATGGTGTGCATCCAAATACACTAGGATCCCAAAAAGCCAGTACATGCCATAGAGAAAAATCCCAGTGCCATTATCATTGGCTTCTCAGTCGGCCCCAATTGTCAGCCACATCCAGAGGGTTCAGTTTGATCCCATTCTCATTCAGTCCCATTCCAGCTGGCTTTGGTGAGCTCCCATTAGTTCAGGCACACTGTCTCAGTGGATGGACCAATCCCTCTTGGTCCTGACTTCCTTGGTCATATTCTCCCTACTTCTGCTCTTCAGCTGGACCTTGGGAGCTCATTCCAGTACTCTAATGTGGGACTCTGTCTCTATCTCCATCTGACAAAGGTTCTATGGTGATATTCAAGATAGTCATCAGTCTGACTATGGGACAAGACCAGTTCAGACACCCTCTCGTCCACTGCCCAGGGTCCTAGCTGGGGACATCCCTGTGGACATCTGGGACCCCCTCTCAAGTCCAGCCTCTTGCCAACCCCACAATGCCTCCCTTAATTAAGATATCTTCTTCCCTGCTCCCATACCTGTCCTTTCTCCATCTCAACCATCGCACTCCCCCAAGCTTTCCCCAACCCTCCCCTTCTCCCTTCTCTCTCCTCCTCTCCTCTTCCCCACCCCACCCCTACCTCCATACTCCCAACTTTTACCTGGTCATCTTGCCTGCTTCTAATTTCCAGGAGGATCTATGTATATTGTTCATAGCAACACTATTTGTAATAGCCAGAACCTGGAAACAACCTAGTTGCCCCTCAATGGAAGAATGGATAAAGAAAGTGTGGCACATCTACATTAGAGTACTATTCAGCGGTAAAAAAAACAATGACATCTTTAATTTTGCATGCAAATGGATGGAAGTAGAAAACACTATCCTGAGTGAGATAACCCAGACCCAAAAATATGAATATAGTATGTACTCACTCATTAGTGGATTCTAGCCATAAACAAAGGACATTGAACCTATAGTTAGTGATCCTAGAGAACCTAAGTAATAAGGTGAACCCAAATAAAGATCAGTTCTTAACTTCCAAGCAGGTCACCTTTGTAGATCTAAGGGCTTCTAGAAGGGTTCATGGTTACCTTTCTCCTTTGATAGACTGAAGAGTGCCTTTCAGTACCATGAACATTAGTCAGTAGGGTGAAGATGCTATTTAGGCACTAGCTTGACTTCTTCATGTGTAATGAGATACATAGGCATTGTCTTTAGCAATAGGGCTGAAGTTTTTTGGATGTTTCAATGGGACCACTTTGACGAACACATTTAGATGTAACCATTTAGATGTAACACATTTTAAGATCGTTTTTGCTGATTTTTTATAAATATTCTAAGTAAACAATCATAACATTTGTGAAGGAAGAGAAATTTAAATCTTAATTTCCCATCATGTACTTCTCTTCTTGCTAGGAGAAAGAAGGGAGGAGTCAGGGAGAAGCCATGTAGCCCTGCTGGAACCAGATAGAACTTTAACTGGTAAGCCACAGCCTCATGACAATACACAGATCAATAGAAATGGGTTAAATTAATATGTAAGAGTTAGCCAGTAAGAAGCAAGAACTAATGGACCAAGCAGGGTTTTAATTAATACAGTTTCTGTGTGATTATTTTGGTTCTGGGTGGCCAAGACAAACAAGCAGCCTCCTTCAACATCTTCTTTTCTTTTCTTGTTTTGGGACATTCAGTAGGATGATAGAATAAATTGTGCAATGGGAAATCTTTAACTGATTTTTATTAATTCCCCTTCCATCAAAAAAAGTAGTCCAGATATTTATAGTCATGTTGAGTGCGAGAGTTAATGAAACTCTGAGATTAGTTGGGTCTGCAGGAGGAAGAGAAATTTCCTGAGGGAAAAGCATCTAAGATGAGCAGATTTGGATAGGGTGATTATAACAGACATAGTGCTACAGGTTAGGATAGCCACATGAGCAAAGAATTTATCCGCAATTAGACAAATAAGCACACAGAAAGGAAAAAGAAACAAATGTAACTGGAGAAGGCTGCTTAGTTTAGAGTTCCAGGAATTAGATAAAAGTGAAAAACTGATTAGGAAGGTCCATAAATCTGTGAGGTTGATTCACGGGTTTGTGTCTTTATATCTTACATATTAGAGGGGGATTGGGAATAAATAAAATTTTAAGTGGCTTGGTGAAACATTTTTAAAAATTTAATACCTTTAGGCCCACTATTTATGGACCATAATTAGGCTTCCTGATCTGAATGCCAGCATGTAGGCTAGAAAGTAGCCTTTGCATGAAGCATGGCTATCTTGCAGTTCCATGGACACCTTTCAAGGTTATCATAAAAAATGGTTTCAAGCCCTCCCTTTCATTTGGTAGTTTCTGAGATCTGATCTGGGTATTTATCATATGGATTCTCAGTCCCCACCTTAGTTTTCACTATGACTATTCTTTCCTCCTTCATTCCCTGCCAACCCCATCACCCCTCTTACCCACTCTCTCTTCATCAGTATAACTTTGAGTTTCAGTCCTCAGGTTCTGCCCATATGGTCTCTGAAGTAGGGTTTTTCCCTGGCCTGGATATTTTAAAATAGACCAAGTTGCATTGTCACTGAGTTCCAGGGACCTACCCTGTCTCTCCCTCCTGTGACTGGGATTACAACTAGGCATGACCACTGTGCCTAGGTTTTAAGTGGAGACTGAATACAGGTTATGTGGTTAGCTAGCAATTTACTCACTGCACCTTCTCCCATGCCCTTCCCTCTTCTATACATTTCAATCCATAGTCTCATGTTGGTGCACTGCTCTGGAGAGGATAATCCTTCATGTAAAATTGGAAGACTGAAACATGGTTGATATTAAGAAAGCAAAAGCCTGTTAAAACAAGACATGATAAATGATAAACTCCTCTCTTAATAAGTGAATCCAATGTATTTGTTTTTTATCTAGTGAAGTGTGGGAAAAAAGCCTTATCAAGTTAGTGCATTTATTTTAGATGAAGCTTAATTTTTTACATAAAACTTAAAAGCAGTTTAAACAGTCAAGTAGTATAGCTATAGGAGGAGACTTATTGTTAACTGACTATTTATCCAAACAATAAATGCTTCCCTATGTACAAAAGAAACTAAACAGAGGTGATTCAAGGACTAATTAATATGTATGTATAGATAAATGTGCTAATTTCATCTGTCTCAGTAATATATTTTATTTATTTGTATTTACTAATACTCTTTCAAAATATCAAATGCATTTGTGATGGTTTTATTGACTATATAATAATTTAAAATATTAATTTACCTAAGATATTTATAGCTGTATAATTCTGACAAACAGACATATATGTCTGAATTGTCAGCAAGAGACTTCATGCATGAAAATACATTAGTATAAAAGATTACCGGGAAACAGGATAGAAATATGTACTCAAGGAGAAAAGGCATTATGTAAATATCAGATTGTGTGTTTTTAAAAGGGTAATAGAGGATACAAATTTCTTTTAATAATTTCCTCTTGGATGCATTTAAATGGATTACTAATATTTTTTTAAGTAGCCAACTGTTGCAGTTTGTCCTAGATTGTGTTCTTTGCAACTAAAGATGTGTTGAAAAATTTTAAATGACAACTTAAAAGTTTTTGACAGACCATGTATGCTTTAAAAATTATTTTGGAAGCATGTAAGAAAATACTGTATTTGTGGGGCTTGGTTTTGAAATGCATTTGACATCATATCCTTTATTAGTTTTTATTTAAATTATATGCTTTCAATGATTAAAGTTTATTGTGTTTTAGAATAGTATCTGTGATCACTCTTTTTCTCACTGGCTTTCAAAATATCAGTTGGTGTAGTACATAGCAACAGGGTTGATGGACCTGTGATCACTCTTTTTCTAACTGGGTTTCAAAACATCAGTTGTTGTAGTACATAGCACCAGGGTTGATGGATCTGGGGATACCAGCAGCCCTCAGTGTGCTTCTTGAAAATAAGCAGAATAAAGAGGAATGTATACCATGGGGAGGAATGGGGCCTCTGGCTCGTGGTGATGACTGTGATTGGTGCCTTTTTGTTTGTCAGTGTCTCATTCTGGCCTGTAAGTCATTGAGTGGTTCGAGCTGGTCTTGAACCAATGACAATACTGCTTTCTTATCTTCTCAGCTTTCTGGGATTCCAAAAGTGCAGCATCTCACCTTGCTGGCCATAACTATTTCTGTTTTTAGGATTTGACACTTTCCTTTCATTCTCATTTTCAGCCACTTGTTTTTCACAAGCATCTAGAACCCACCTCCTCTTGCTCTGCTTCTCGTCTGTTAGTTCTAGGGTAGTCCTCCCCACTCTAGGATGCTCCGTTATTCCTTGCAGTTTGTGTCTAACGGCCTAAACATTTGCAAATACTCCATTTTAAAAGCCCATTCAATGTCTCTTATTCAGAGTGTACCATCTGTTGCCTGCTGGGACCCTGGCTGATGCAGACTGTAAATGTCCTGGGGATGTATCTGTTGAGCTTACCCTGTAAATATTAGCTGTTTTTAATTTTGCACTGGGATGGTGTTTTGAAATGTAAGCAATGCTTTTTCTTCTGATATTGTTTATTATCATTTCAATACTCCCAATTAGAGCACCCAAGCTGCTTTAATGAAAAATTTTTGTTTTAACCAAAGCTGTAGAAAGATAAAGAATGAGTTTAGGGTTGTGAACTGAATAGACTTCAAAAGATTGAAGGGTTATAAAGACAAACCAAAAAAAAAACTTTGTTATTATAGGAAAAATGAGTTAAGGAAAATAATTCATGGAAGTACATCTGCGGAGCTGCTTAGAATTGACACTGTACTAACCTCTGCCTTCAGGAAACAAGTCTAAGCTCAATGAAAGAGAGATGACTGATCTGTGATATAGCACCAGGAATTCAGGTTTAGTTAGAATGATGCTCAGAAGATGCTTGGACTCTAGAACAGGAAACCTCACTGAGAATTCTAAATAGAAAGTCAGCCACAACCACAGTCTTAGTTTTCAACTTGATGAAGATGTATTAGGACCAATGTCTCACTGGTCACAAGGAGTTCTGCCTGGTGGATAAATGGTCAAGAGCTAGACAAAAAAAAAAAATAGCAATATAAGCAGAAGTAAAAATGCACTAAAAACAACAATGGACAATCCAGTGGTTTGGTATTATGTGAATGTCTCAGAACTCAAATTCAACTGAAAAGAAGGTAAAAGGAAGGCATTTCTTGATTGAATGACAGTAATTTTGTTCTCCAGAGGAATGAAATTAAGATAGAAAAATTAATTGTGCCTATGATGATAAATATTTTCATTTTCATATCCCAAATATGGAGACTTGGCCACACCTACTAAATACTGTAATTGTTAGTCATAGGAGGAACAGATGTGGGCACTTTTCCATGGAGAGGTAGTAGTATGTTCTAAGTAAAAGAGGACAGGGAGAGACTGTTTTATAGCATGCTTTCTCCCATTTTTGATCTCATAATCTTCCCAGCCACTCTTCTCTGATGTTCCTTGAGACATATGTGCAGGAGCTGTGATACAGATGTTCCCTTTGGAAACTGGGATTTCCATGATCTGTTGATCTCTGCATTGTGTCCAGTTGTGGTTTTCTGTGATGGTATTCATTTGCTGTAAAGAGAAGTATCCTTTATGAGGGGTGGTGGCTACAATGATCCATGCATAAAAGGGTAAGATTTACAATGCAGTGAGGAATTATTCTGGTCTATCAAAGTGGTGGTAGTAGATTCTGTTCTAAACAAAAGAGAGGATAGAAAATTACTAGTGTGTAGAATTGGATGGAGAAAAAGTAGGTGATGGGGATAAAGCTGCAAGGTGGTTACATTGTGGATGATTAGAAACAGAGACTGCGTTTTCATTTCCCAGAAACCCAGACCCAAATAACCACACAAAAACTATATTAATCACAATACTGTTAGGCCAATTGTTTAGGCCTAATATTCCTAGCCAGCTCTTACATCCTAAATTAACCATTTTTATTATTTTATATTTTACCATGAAGTTTGTGGTTTGTTACCTCATATCTTGGTTTTTGGACAGCTACATGGCATCCACCTGACTCCACCTTCTTTCTCCTTGCATTCAGTTTAATTTTCCTGCCTGCCTATATTCTGCCCTACCATAGGCCAAACAAGCTTCTTTATTAACCAATGGGAATACAATATATTTATAACATACAAAGGGGAATCCAGTGTCATCTCCCCTTTTCTGTCTAAATAAAAAGGAATATTTAACTTCAACATAGTAAAATTACATACAATTAAAAACAGGTATGAAGCAAGAATTACAGTTATTTAGTCTATTTGTGTCTGGCAAAATTAAAAAAATATTCTATCATCTATTTTATCTTTGTGAGTATAAAGTTTCATATCTAATTTATCTTTTATCGTAACTAAGGAAAACTGTAACTATCTGTCTTCAACTCCATCAAAGACCCCAGAAGGATATAATACTACCTAGGTAAATAGGAAGTGTGTTATAAGCAAAAGTCTAGAATTGACAGAGACATCTTGCTGCCTGGACAATTACTCAAGTTTCTTTGGTAACGTTGGGTCATCCATCTTCACCCTATAGGCCCATAGTACATAGTAGACAGCAGACTTTTTCATGAAGCAGGAAATTTGAAAGACTATTTTGCCTATACTTCCAGTTTGTCAGTCACTTTCTTCTGTGTCCTGGGGAATGTCTGGTAAACTTTTTTTTTTTTTATGAAGCAGGAACACTGAAGGACTGTTCACTATCTTTTGACAAGTTCAGTAGTCATTTTTCTGTGGCTCCTGCATGTCCAGTTTATACAGCATACCATCAAACAGTCCAGGGAAAGCAGTTTCTTGACCAAATGCCTAGCCTTGTCACATTGAAGGCAAATTACATAACGAGTTTCTTCAATGCCCATCAAACTCTCTGTAGTAATGTGTACTGCTAGAAGCAGACATCTCCCGGTCAGAAAAGTCTAAATTCTTAAAATCTTTTAAATGACATATTACATAGATCTTTGAAGTGTTGAAGGTTATCTAACTGAAATATATCTCTGTATATCTATAAACCTAACATGACTATAAGTTTGATTATTATAAATGACTATTAGTATATAATTTTAATTATACATTACATTTTAAATGAGCTGTATAAGCATAATACCTTAAACATGAGTAGAACTATACAAGTAAAAATTGACATTAAATTTATCAATAAACCAAAGTACATTACAATATAAAGTATTCATCTCTATATCATATCCTCCCTTTTTTTCAGATATAGATTGACTGTGACCATTAAATACTTATTATTAACCCTCTTTAAATGAAAACAAATATTTATAAGCAATCATTTTGGAAATGTTGGCATTGTTTTCTCTAAACTTCTTCCTGCTGTTTGTAGGGCAAAGTATTTTTAGGGTTCATGGGGACGTTTTGGGGGGTCTTGTTCCATCAAACTACATTAGTCTGGAAGCAATCCACAAATTTTCATCTTCTGTGGAAACAAAAGTAGAACTTATTTTCCAAAGCAAAATACCATGAAACTCAAATTTTAAATTCAAGATACCTACCTTTGAAATACAAATGTTATATTGTATATGTTATATATATGTATATATGCAGCCCCCATAATCTAATGTTTATCAGAAGTTAACTTATTAACAGTCAAAAAATTCAAGGAAAACACAACAATGCACATAATCCAGACTCTCTGTGTCTATTCCATTTTTTTTTTTCGAGACAGGTTTTCTCTGTGGCTTTTGAGCCTGTCCTGGAACCAGCTCTGTAGACCAGGCTGGTCTCGAACTCACAGAGATCCACCTGCCTCTGCCTCCCGAGTGCTGGGATTAAAGGTGTGCGCCACCACCGCCCGGCATCTATTCCATCTTTACATAGCTTATTTTTTACTCTATTACTTTTTAATATTCATTTTATTATCTTTAGTCCTTTCATGTATGAATGATGTCTGTACTCTTTCTTCTCTCTCTCCTAAGCCCATGTACATTTATCCAGCACTGACCTATTCAGAGATCTTTTTTCTCTGAATCTGTTTTATTTTGTATTTGTAATCATTTTCTGATCAGGAGAGTTTTTTTTTTTTTATGCTGAGCAGGCTTGGCTAGAACTAATGGTGCAGCTTTGCCTGTTGACTCTGTCCTGTCTAACATGGTAGAAGCATGTTCACTTCCTCTGAGAGTCAGCTCCAGAGATACAGTGGGTCTGTGTCACCATAGAGCAACTTGTAGCACTCTGCTCACAAAACCCATTGAAGTGCCTGTATCAGGACCTCCCAAAAGAGCCAGACTTGTTTGTGTTGCCAATACGAACCAGGAAACTATCTCTTAAAGAAGAAATGCCTCTGCTTGCAGCCACCAAACAGAGCTTGTCTGAAAAAAAAATGCAACGACCAAGAACTGGCAATTGACTCTTCTTTTTGTGGGTTTAGAAGCCCTATTTTTAAAAGCTTCTTTAGCCTTTATATGGTGTATGTTGGGCACCATTATGTAAATGGGGCTGCACTTTTATTTCCCAACCACTCAGATCTAGATAATCACACAGAAACTATATTAATTACAATACTGTTTGGCCAATGGCTTAGATGTATTTTTTTATTTTTATTTTTTTATTCAAAAATTTACACTTCCTCCCCTTCTCCTATTCCCCTCCCACTCCCCCACTACCCCTCTTCCCTCCCCCTGCATCCTTAAGAGAGGGCAGGGTATCCGGTCCTGTGGGAAGTCCAAGGACTTCCCCCCTCCATCCCAGCCTAAGAAGGTATGCATCCAAATAGACTAGGGTCCTAAAAGGCTAATACATGCAGAAGAGATAGGTCCCAGTGCCATTATCGATGGCTTCTGAGTCTGCCACCATTGGCAGCCACATTCAGAGTCTGGTTTGATCACATGCTCATTCAGTCCCGGTCCAGCTGGATTTGGTGAGTTCCCATTAGATCAGGCACACTGTTGCTGTGGGTGGACCAGACCCTAGCGGTCCTGACTTCCTAGCTCATCTTCTCCCTCCTGCTCTTCAACTGGAGCTTGGGAGCTCAGTCCATTGCTCTGATGTGGATGTGGGTCTCTGTCTCTATCTCCATCCATCAGACGAAATTTCTATGGTGATAATCAAGATATTCATCAATGTGACTATGGGACAAGGCTAGTTCAGGCACCCTCTCCTCTGCTGCCCAAGTACCTAGCTGGGGACATCCCTGTGGATAGCTGGGATCCCCTCTAGGGCCAAGTCTCTTGCCAATCCTAAAAAGACTCCCTTAATGTAGATATCTTATTCCCTGCTCCACTATCTGCCCATCCTCCATCTCCACCCTCCCACTATCCAAGCTCTCCCCAGTCCTTCCCTTCTCCCCTTCCCCCACCCCACCACATCCACACCCCCAATCCCACCCCTATTCCCACCCCAGTACTCCCAACTTTTGCCCTACGATCATGTTTGCTTCCAATTTCCCGAAGGATCTATATATGTTTTTCTTTGGGTTCACCTTGCTATTTGGCTTCTCTAGGCTTGTGAGATATAGGATCAATGTCCTTTTTTTTATGGCTAGAGTCCACTAATGAGTGAGTACATACCATAGTCATCTTTTTGGGTTTGGGTAATCTCACTAAGGATAGTGAGAAATAGAAATAGAAATAGAAAATAGTGAGAAATAGAAATAGAAAATTATTTCTTTCCATTTGCATGCATAATTCAAGATGTCATTGTTTGTTACAGCTGAATAGTATTCTAATGTGTATATATTCCACGCTTTCTTGATCCATTCTTCCATTGAGGGGTATCTAGGTTGTTTCCAGGTTCTGCCTATTACAAATAATGCTGCTATGAACATAGTTGAACAAATGCTTTTGTAGTATGATTGGGCATCTTTTGGATATATTCCCAAGAATGATATTGCTGGATCCTGAGGTAGGTTGATTCCCAATTTCCTGAGAAACCGCCACACTGATTTCCAAAGGGGTTGCACAAGTTTGCATTCCCACCAGCAATGGATGAGTGTTCCCCTTACTCCACATCCTCTCCAGCATAGGCTGTCATTGGTGTTTTTGATTTTAGCCATTCAGACAGGTGTAAGATGGTATCTCAAAGTTGTTTTGATTTGCATTTCCCTGATCGCTAAGGAAGTTGAACATGACCTTAAGTATCTTTTGGCCATTCGAACTTCTTCTGTTGAGAATTCTCTGTTCAGATCATTACTGCATTTTTTAATTGGGTTATTTAGAATTTTAATGTCTAGCTTCTTGAGTTCTTTGTATAGTTTGGAGATCAGACCTTTGTCTAAGGTGAGGTTAGTGAAGATCTTCTCCCATTCATTTTGATGCCTATTTGTCTTAATGACTGTGTCCTTTGCTTCACCGAAGCTTCTCAGTTTCAGGAGGTCCCATTTATTCATTGTTGCTCTTATTGTCTGTGCCATTGGAGTTTTACATAGGAAGTGGTCTCCTGTGCCCATGTATTGCAGGCTACTTCCCACTTTCTCTTCTATCAGGTTCAGTGTGGTCAGATTTATATTGAGGTCTTTAATCCATTTGGACTTGAGTTTTGTGCATGGTGATAGATTAGGATCTATTTTCATTCTCCTACAGGTTGACATCCAGTTATGCCAGCACCATTTGTTAAAGATGTTTTCTTTCTTCCATTGTATAATTTTGCTTCTTTGTCAAAGATGAGGAATTCATTGGTTTGTGAATTAATATCCGGGTTTCGATTCGATTCCGTTGGTCAACGTCTCTGTTTTTATGCCAGTACCAAGCTGTTTTCATTACTGTAGCTCTGTAATAGAGTTTGAAGTTAGGGATGGTGATGCCTCCGACAGTTGCTTTATTGTATAGGATTGTTTCAGCTATCCTGGGCTTTGTGTTTTTCCATATAAAGTTAGTTATTGTTCTCTCAAGGTCTATGAAGAATTTTGTTGGGATTTTGATGGGGATTGCATTGAATCTATAGATTGCCTTTGGTAGAATTGCCATTTTTACTATGTTGATCCTACCAATCCAGGAGCATGGGAGATCCTTCCATTTTCTGGTATCCTCTTCAGTTTCTTTCTTCAAGGTCTTAAAGTTTTTGTCAAATAGATCTTTTACTTCCTTGGTTAATGTTATCCCAAGATACTTTATGCTATTTGTGGCTATCGTGAAAGGTGATGTTTCTCTGATTTCCTTCTAAGTTTCTTTATCCTTTGTGTATAGGTGGGCTACTGATTTTTTTGAGTTGATCTTCTATCCTGCCACATCACTGAAGGTATTTATCAGCTGTAGAAGTTCCTTGGTAGAGTTTTTGGGGTCACTTATGTACACTAACATATCATCTGCAAATAATGAAAGTTTGACTTCTTCCTTTCCAATTAGAATCCCCTTGATCTCCTTATGTTGTCTTGTAGCTATTGCTAGAACTTCAAGCACTATATTGAATAGATATGGAGAGAGTGGACAGCCTTGTCTTGTTCCTGATTTTAGTGGAATCGCTTTGAGTTTCTCTCCATTTTATTTGATGTTAGCTGTCGGCTTGCTCTATATTGCTTTTATTATATTTAGATATGATCCTTGTATCCATAATCTCTCCAAGACCTTTATCATAAAGGGGTGTTGAATTTTGTCATATGCTTTTTCAGCATCTAATGAAATGATCATATGATTTTTTTCTTTCAGTTTATTTATTTTATGGATTACATTGATGGATTTTCATATGTTGAACCAGCCCTGCATCTCTGGGATGAAGCCTACTTGATCATAATGAATGAATTTTTAGATGTGTTCTTGGATTTGGTTTGGTAGTATTTTACTGAGAATTTTTGCATTGGTGTTCATGAGTGAGATTGGTCTGTAATTCTCTTTCTTGGTGGCATCTTTGTTTGGTTTTGGTATCAGGGTAACTGTAGGTTCATAAAAAGTGCTTGGCAATGACTCTTCTATTTCTATTATGTGAAACACATTAAGGAGTATAGGTATTAGCTCTTCTTGGAAGTTCTGGTAGAATTCTGCATTAAAACCATCTGGCCCTGGGCTTTTTTGGTTGGGAGGTTTTTGATGACAGCTTCTATTTCCTCATGACATATAGGTCTATTTAAATTGTACACCTGGTCTTGATTTAATTTCAGTATATGGTATTTATCTAAAAAAATGTCCATTTTTTTACATTTTCTAATTTTGTGGCATACAGGCTTTTGTAGTAAGACCTAATGATTCTCTGAATTTCCTCAGTGTCTGTTGTT
Source organism: Ondatra zibethicus (assembly GCA_004026605.1). Classification (NCBI taxonomy): domain Eukaryota; kingdom Metazoa; phylum Chordata; class Mammalia; order Rodentia; family Cricetidae; genus Ondatra; species Ondatra zibethicus. The sequence continues at coordinate 36,960 of PVIU01004497.1, read as the reverse complement.
ATGTCCTTCTTTTCATTTTTGATCTTTTTAATTTGAGTGTTCTCTCTCTGCCTTTTGATTATTTTGGATAGGAGTTTGTCGATCTTGTTGATTTTCTCAAAGAACCAGCTCTTTCTTTCATTGATTCTTGGATTGTTTTCTGTGTCTCTATTTTGTTGATTTCAGCCCTCACTTTGATTATTTCCAGTCTCTACTCCTGCTGGGTGAGTCTGCTTCTTTTTTTTTTCTCGACCTTTCAGGTGTGCTGTTAAATCACTAAATTGTGCTTTCTCTGTTTTCTTTATGTGGGCACTAAGTGCTATGAACTTTCCTCTTAGCACTGCTTTCATAGTGTCCCATAGGTTTGGGTATGTTGTGTCTTTATTTTCGTTGAATTCCAGGAAGACTTTAATTTCTTTCTTTATTTCTTCCTTGACCCAGGAGTGGTTCAGTAGTTGACTATTCATTTTCCATGAGTTTGTAGGCTTTCTGGGGGTGGAATTGTTGTTAAATTCTAACTTTACTCCACGGTGATCTGATAAGACACAGGTGGTTACTCCATTTTTTTGTATCTGTGGATGTTTGCTTGGTTACTGAGTATGTGGTCAATTTTCGAGAAGGTACCATGAGATGCTGAGAGAAGGTATATTCTTTCCTGTTTGGGTGGAATGTTCTATAGATGTCTATTAAGTCCATTCAATTCATTACATCTGTTAGTTCTCATATTAAGTTTCTCTGTTAAGTTTCTGTCTGGTTGGCTTGTCCATTGTTGAGAGAGGAGTGTTGAAATCCCCTACTATTAGTGTGTGGGGTTTGATGTGTGCTTTGAGTTCTAGTAATGTTTCTTTTACATATGTGGTTGCTTTTATATTAGGGTCATATCTATTCAGGGTTGAGACTTCATCCTGATAGATTATTCCTGTTATGAGTATAAAGTGTCCATTTCCGTCTCTTCTGATTGATTTTAGTTTGAAGTCGATTTTGTTAGGTATTAGTATAGCCACACTCACTTGTTTCTTGGGGCCATTTGATTGAAAAACCTTTTCCCAACCCTTTACTCTGAGTTAATGTCTGTCTTTGTGGTTGAGGTGTGTTTTGTGTAAACAACAGAATGTTGGATCCTGTTTTTGCATCCATTCTCTTAACCTGTGCCTTTTTATAGGTGAATTGAGACCATTGATATTAAGTGATATTAATGACCAGTGGTTGTTAACTCCTGTTATTTTTTTGGGGGGGGGTTGTAGAGTTTGTGTGTTTCCCTTCTTTGAGTTGTGCTGGTGAGGGTTGTTACATGTCTGTGTTATTATGGGTGTTGTTTGCTTCCTTTTTTGTGGTTTTCTTTACTTTCTGTAAGAGTGGGTTTGTGGCTACATATTGCTTAAATTTGAGCTGTAATTCTTCTCCTTTTTCTATCTCTATTATTCTTAGGTTTGGCATTTTTATGGTGTTCTAGATTTCCTGGATGTTTTGTGGTAAGAATTTGTTGGATTTGTTGTTTTCTTTGATCAATGAGTTTACTTTCTCTATCCTATCTTCAGCATCTGAGATTCTGTCTTCTATCTCTTGTATTCTGTTCGTTATACTTGTCTCTGTAGTTCCTGTTCATTTACACAGATTTTCCATATCCAGCCATCCCTCGGTTGGATTGTGTTTTCTTCATTGCCTCCATTTCAGTTTTCAAGTCTTGAACTGTTTCCATTACCTGTTTGATTGCTTTTTCTTGGTTTTCTAGGGTATCTTTGAGGGATTTATTCATTTCTCCTAACTTTTTTTTAGTCTTCTCATCCATTTCTTTAAACGAGTTTTTCACACCCTCTTTAATTGTCTCTATCACTTTCATAATGCTACATTTAAAGTAAATTTCTTCTACTTTTTCTGGTTTAGGTTGTTCAAGTCTTACTGTTGCATATTCGTTGGATCCTGGTGTTATCACGTTGCTTTTTAGGTTGTTGGAGGAATTCTTGCATTGGCGCCTGCCCATCTCTTCCTTTGAACATCATCAGGAGAGTCTTGGGAGCTTGATCCGATTTTTGTTGTGGCTAATTGTGTACTTAGTGATTTTTCTTGTTCTGCCCTCTCTTAGATCTCCTCAGCACTGGAGTTGGCTCTCAGATCCATGATAGGCTTTGGTGGTGGATCTAATGACCCCTTCTGATGGATTTGCTGGCACTGGTTCAGGGCCACTTGCTGGCCAAGGACCTAGCAGACAAATGGCAGGCTTGGTAGAAGAAACCCGCTCCATGGAACAAAGAAACCCCTGCAGCCTTGCACTCACCACTTTTTCCCCAGAGCCTCAGCCCCAAAGCAGGCTGATTTCAGGGACCCTAGGACCCAACCGATGGAAATGGGTGCTTGGGGTGGGATAAGCAGAAAAGCCAGTAGAATGTGTGGGGTTGAATCCCCGCTGAATGGCCAGAAAGTTTATGGGATTGGAGGGTGCCTGTATACCCTTCCTGGGATGTCTGGGCGGCCAGGCAGGGACCCACTTACCCCTCCTGAAGTATTTAGCCAGTTCTTACATCTTAAATTAACCCATTTCTATTATTTTATATTTTACCATGAGGGTTATGGTTTATTACCTCATATTTTGATTATTGGTTGTCTACATGGCATCTAGTTGACACTGCCTTCTTTCTTCCTGCATTCAGTTTAGTTTGTTCCACCTGGATATGTTCTGCACTGCTAAAGGCCATAGCAGATTCTTTATTAACCAATTATAATATAAAATATTCATTACATACAGAGGGGAATACCACATCAGGTGATCCTCATGAATGTTCACCAATGATGTCATTTGGGAGACTCTCCTATTCATAAAAACAAAACCACTGTTACATGCAGTACTTTCCATGCTCTTCTACAAAATTGGAAGAAAAGAGAACTAAGTGCCCGATTCCTGCTTCACTCTGCAAAGGGCTTGTCCTTCAGAAGACCATGCTGGAAGCATGATCCTCAGTGTGATGGTGTGGAGATGTTGGAGTTTCTAGGCATTAGAGTCTACTGCAGTGTTTTTTAATTTGTGGGTTGTATCCCCTTTGGTGTGGTTGTCGAAAGACCCTTTTACATGGGTCACCTAAGACCATCAGAAAACACAGATATATACATTATTATTCATAACAGCAGCAAATTATTGTTATGAACTAGCAATGAAAATAATTTTATAAGTTTTGGGCTCATTGCAATATGAGGAACTGTTTTAAAGGGCCACAGCTTTAGGAAGGTTGAGAACTACTGAGCAGGAGGCCATGGGACAGTATTTCTGTGAATGGACTGATACTATTTTACAGGATTGGATTTGGTTTGGAAAAATGGATTCATTTCTAAAATAGTATGTTATTACCAAAAGAGTGACTCCCCTCCCTGTTATTTTTCTTCCATTTTACTTTGTGGCTCCTCTCTCACACACACACACACTTATACCATGATACCATCATTGGAGAGACCCTTCAGAATAAAGCAGTTTCAGACATCCTGCTCTTGAACCTCCAAGAGCTGTGAGATGAATAAATCCTGTTACTGATAAAGTATGTAATCTCTCAGGTCTTTTGTTATAGTAACATAAAACACACTGGGACAGTCACAAAGTAGTAAGTACAGCTTTTGGCCAGGAAACTGAGTGTCTCAACGTGCCAATCTGTTTCCACGAAGAAGAATACGTATGCAGTTCTGCCTCAGATCCACAGTTTAACTAAGTCGACTAGAGAAAGGAAGATTCACAAAGTTGGCGTCATGATGAAGCTGATTCTTCATATTCTAGTGGCCGTCTGGGAAACATTTCCAAAGCTTCAGGACTAGAGGCAGGAGGACCAGTTTGGATAGTTTCTGGTAGATTAGATGAGGAGTGGAAAGTCATCAAAGGTCATAAATGACATGAATGGCAAATACCAGGCAGCCACTGACAGTACAAAGGAACTGCTTGAATGAGCCAAAGATGCTACTGACATATGTAGGTGATATCTTGCTTATGCATGAAAAACACATTTGTATGTGTTAATAATCACTGTAAAAATATAAAACTTCATTTCAGAGCATTTTAAAGAAGGAAGACATTTTCCTCTGAGCTTGAGGGAAGAGGTAAGCTCTCAGCTGAAATGGAATGAAAACAGGCAAGGACAATGGGGGAAGGAATAGTCTTAGGTACATGATTTATTTCCTAGCATGTATAGAGTGCCTTCATTATACTTTGAATTGACTGGGTGTATCAATTGGAACATTGTGGAAGAATTAAATATATATATTATAATAAGATTTGTTAAAGGAACTTTTTCCATGTGTAAGGAAATATCTTAGAAATGGAAAAAGTAAGGGCATGTGTATCCTTGCTGGCTTATGTAACAGTGGCTGGTTAGTTCTCGTTTACTTTGTAGTTATGTCTGCCAGCTTCCAGTGCGTATGCAAAACTATGGTGAGATAAGGTATAAGGACCTCATCTATCTATCTATCTATCTATCTATCTATCTATCTATCTATCTATCTATAATCTGTCTATTTATCATCTAACTAGTATTCTTTGATGTTTTTGAATGTAGATCTTTTGTGACATTGTTATGGTGCTAGAATGCAGGCTTTAACAATCTATTGATTACTTTATCATCTGAACAGTAATAAGTCTTATAGTAATCACCTGCTATGTGCCATAGCCTGGACCATGGACTTTACAAACTTTGGTCTGACCCTCTTGATATGCTTGAAAAGGAAGTATAAATACAAAGGAGAGAAATTGAGGAACAGGTAATTTTTAATTTATAGGTAGACACTGAAATTAGACTTAAAATTCTGATTATTTTCAAAGAAAAATTCTGTTACCTGACATATGTAGGTGATATCTTGCTTATCTCTAAGCAAGGAAACTGCAGCATACCTGCTTTACATTGAGATAGGGTCACACATGTCCCAGGGATGTGATCAGAAAATTATTTTCTGGATCTGCATTGCTTCTTGATTTTGTTTTTGTTTTATCTCCTCTTTTTTATTACTTTATAAATAATACCAATCAAAATTCCCACTACCTCCCATTCTCCCACTCCTCCCACACCCTTCTCCCTCCCCCTCCAGTCCTAAGAGAGGGCAAGGTACCCTGCCCTGTGGGAAGTCCAAGGCCTTCTCCCTACATCCAGGCTTAGGAAGGTATGCATCCAAATAGACTAGGATCCCAAAAAGCCAGTACATACCATAAAGACAAATCCCAATGCCATTATCATTGGCCCCTCAGTCTGCCCCAACTGTCAATCACATTCAGAGGGTACAGTTTGATCCCATGCTCTTTCGTTTCCAGCGCTGCTGGATTTAGTGAGCTCCCATTAAATCAGGCACACTGTCTCAGTGGGTGAACCAATCCCTCTTGGTCCTGACTTCCTTGCTCACATTCTCCCTCTTTCTGCTCTTCAACTGGACCTTGGGAGCTCAGTCCAGTGCTCCAATGTGGGTCTCTCTCTCTGTCTCCATCTGTCACCAGACAAAGGTTCTATGGTGATATTCAAGATAGTCATCAGTCTGACATTGGGACAAGGCCAGTTCAGGCACCCTCCCCTCTACTGCTGAGGGTCCTAGCTGGGGTCATCCCTGTGGACACCTGGGAACCGCTCCAGAGCCAAGCCTCTTGCCACCCCCAAAATGGCTCCCTCCATTAAGATATCTCCTTCCCTACTCCCATATCAGTCCTTCCTTCATCTCAACCATCCCACTCCCCCAAGCTCTCTCCAACCCTCCCCTTCTCCCCTCTCTCTCCCTTCCCCCTCCCCCCTTCCCTCTACCCCTTGCCCCCATGCCCCCAACCTTTGCCCGGCGATCTTGTCTGCTTCCAATATCCAGGAGGATCTGTATATGTTTTTCTTTGGGTTCACTTTATTACTTAGCTTCTCTAGATCATGAACTATAGGCTCAATGTCCTTTGTTGATGGCTAGAATTCACTAATGAATGACTACAGACCATATCTTTGGGTCTGGGTTATCTCACTCAGGATAGTGTTTATTTCCATCCATTTGCATGCAAAATTCAAGATGTCATTGTTTTTTTTTTTTTTAACCACTGAGTAGTACTCTAATGTGTAGATGTGCCACACTTTCTTTATCCATTCTTCCATTGAGGGGTATCTAGGTTGTTTCCAGGTTCTGCCTATTACAAATAATGCTGCTATGAACATAGTTGAACAAATGCTTTCGTAGTATGATTGGGCATCTTTTGGGTATATTCCCAAGAGTGGTATTGCTGGATCCTGAGGTAGGTTGATTCCCAATTTCCTGAGAAACCGCCACACTGATTTCCAAAGTGGTTGCACAAGTTTGCATTCCCACCAGCAATGGATGAGTGTTCCTGTTACACCACATCCTCTCCAGCATAGGCTGTCATTGGTGTTTTTGATTTTAGCCATTCTGACAGGTGTAAGATGGTATCTCAACGTTGTTTTCATTTGCATTTCCGTGATCACTAAGGAAGTTGAGCATGACCTTAGGTATCTTTTGACCATTCGAACTTCTTCTGTTGAGAATTCTCAGTTCAGATCATTACCCCATTTTTTAATTGGGTAATTTCCACAAGTTGGCATTCCCACCACCTTACTCCACATCCTCTCCAGCATAGGCTATCATTGGTGTTTTTGATTTTAGCCATTCTGACAGGTGTAAGATGGTATCTCAAAGTTGTTTTGATTTGCATTTCCGTGATGGCTAAGGAAGTTGAACATGTCCGTAAGTGTCTTTTGGCCATGTTGAGAATTCTCTGTTCAGTTCAGTGCCCCATTTTTTAATTGGGTTATTTAGAATTTGAAACTTACTCTGTGACAGAGTCCAGCAAAAGTAGCCATGCCTATTACCCATGTAAAAAGCAGAGGATTGTGCACCTGACAATATAGGAGAAAGAAATCCTAGAAGATAGAACACAGTGGGAACAGACTGAAAGCACTATCCTCAGCTTGCTTCATTGTTCTCTGAACATTCAGCTAGGGGCAGATTTCCATACTTTCTTTTCTTTTCTGTTTTAAAAGTATTTTTTAAAAAATTATTTTACATACAAACCACAATTTCCCCTCCCATCTATTCTCCTGTTTCCTCTGACTATTTCCTTTATAACCCCCATACACTCCTCAGAAAGTGTAAGGCCTTACCAAGGAATCAACATAGCATGGCATGTAAAGTTGAGGCTGGACTAGGCTCAGCATCAAGGCTGAGCAAGGCATCCCACTAAAGGGAATAGGTTCCAAAAAGTCAGCCCATGTACCAGGGACAGATTCTGGTCCACTGCTAGGTGCCCCAGAGACAGACCAAGCTACACAACAGTCACCCACATGAGAAAGGCCTAGTTCTGTCCTATGAAGGCTCCCGAGATATCTGTCCAGGGGGTCTAGATCCCGTGACTTCCCATTAGCTCTGGTCAGCTGTCTCTGTGTGTTTCCCCATCATGATCTTGACTCCCCTTGCTTAAATAATACCTCCTTCCTCCCTTCAACTTGATTCTTGGAGCTCTGCTCAGTGCTTGACTGTGGATCTCAGCAGCTCCTCCCATCAGTAACTGGATGAAGGTTCCTTAATGACAATTAGGGTAATCACTAGTCTGATTACAGGAGAAGACCAGTTTAGGCACCCTCTCCACTATTGCTAGCAGTGTTTGCTGGGGTTATCCTTGTTGATTCATGGGAGTTTCCCTGACACAAGATTTTTTCCTAACCCCATAATGGGCCCTTCTATCAAGATACCTCTTTCTTTGTTCTCCCTCTCCATACCTGTCTTAGTTTAATCATCCCGATCCCTCATGATCCCATACTCCATTCCCTCCCTTCTATCCCCATAAACCCAGTTTACCAAGGAGATCTCATCTGTTTCCCATTCCCAGGGCAGTACAAACGTTCCTCTTAGGGGCCTCCTTGTTACCTAGTTTTTTTTAGGGCTGTGTATTATAGCCTGGTTATCATTTGATTTATATCTATTATGCAATAATTATGAGTGAGTACATACTGTGTTTATCTTTCTGGCTCTGGGTGACCTCATTCAGGATGATTTTTTCTAGTTCCATCCATTTGCCTGATGTCATTATGTTATTGTTTTTTTACCTTTAAGTAATAATCCATTGTGTAGATAGACCACATTTTCTTTATCCATTCTTCAGTTGAGGGCCATCTATGTTGTTTCCAGCTTCTGGCTATTATGAATAATGCTGCTATTAACATAGTTCAGCAAGTGTCCTTGAAGAACATTTTTGGGGTTTATGCCAAAGAGTGGTATCACTGGATATTGAGGTAGATTGATCCCCAGTTCTCTAAGATACCACCATATCAATTTCCAAAGTGGCAGTACAAGTTTGTACTCCCATCAGCAGTAGAGGAGTGTTCCCCTTACTCCTCACCATCTCCAATATAAGCTGTCATCAGTGTTTATGATCTTAGCCATTCTGACAGGTTTAAGATGGTAACTCAGAGTTGTTTTAATTTACTTTTTCCTGATGACTAAGGATGTTGAGCAACTTCTTAAATGTCTTTTAGCCATTTGAGATTCCTCTGTTGAGAATTATCTGTTTAGATCTGTACCCAATTTTTTAAATTGGATTATTTGGTATTTTGATATCTAATTTCTTTGGTTCTTTATATATTTTGGATATCAGCCTTCTGTCATATGTGGGGTTGAGGAAGATCTTTTCCCATTCTATAGGTGGCCCTTTTATTTTATCAGCTGTGTCCTTTGCCTTATATAAGCTTTTCCATTTCAGAAGGTCTCATTTATTAATTATTGATCTCAGCATCTGTGCTGCTGGTGTTATATTTAGAAAGTAGCTTTTCATGCAAATGAGTTCAAGGCTACTTCCCACTTTCTCTTCTATGAGGTACAGAGTACCTGGCTTTATGTTGAGGTCTTTGATCTACTAAGACTTGAGTTTTGTGTATGGTGATAGATGTGGATCTGTTTGCATTCGTCCACATGTTGACATCCAATAATGCCAGCACCTTTTGTTGCTGTTTTCTTTTTTCCATTGTACAATTTTGGCTTCTTAGTCAAAAATCAGGTATTTTTAGGTGTGTGTATTTATGTCAGGGTCTTCAATTAGATTCCATTAGCCATGTGTCTGTTTTTATGCCAATTCCATGCTTTTTTTTTATTACTATAGTTCTATAGTAGAGCTTGAAGTCAGGGAAGGTAATGCCTCTAGAAGTTCCCTTATAGTTTAAGACTGTTTTAGCTATCCTGGGTTTTTGGTTTTCCATATGAAGTTGAATATTCTTCTGAATATTCTGACAAATTGTGTGGGGATTTTGATTTGGATTGCATTGAATCTGTAGATTGTTTTTGGTAAAATTGCCATATTTTCTACGTTAATCCTACCTATCCAAAAGTGTGGGAGATCTTTCAATTTTTCTCATATCCTTTTCAATTTCTTTCTTCAAATCCTTAAAGTTTTTGTCATATAGGTATTTCACTTGCTTGGTTAGAGTTACCCCAAGATATTTTATATAATTCGTGGCTACTGTAAATAGTAATGTTTCTCTGATTTTTTTTCTTGGTCTGGTTATTATTTAAATATAGTAGGGCTAATGATTTTTTGACTTAATCTTGTATCCCATAACATTACTGAAGGTGTTTATCAGCTGTAGGAGCTCTCTGGTAGAATTTTTAGGGTCACTTATGTATACTACATTATCATCTGCAAATAGCGATAGTTTGACTTCTTGAATTCCAATTTGTATTCCCTTAATCTCCTTTCTGTTGTCTTTTTGCTCTAGCTAGAATTTTGAGTACTTTAGTGAATTGATATGGAGAGAGTAGAAAGCCTTGCCTTCTTCCTGATTTTAGTGGAAACACTTTGAGTTTCTCTTTATTTAATTTGATGTTGGCTGTTGGCTTGCTGTGTGTTGCTTTTATTATGTTTAGGGAATTTCCTTGTATCCCTGATCTCTCCAAGACCTTTATCATGAAGGGGTGTTGGATTTTGTTAAAGGCTTTTTCAGCATCTAACGAGATGATCATGTATATTTTTCTTTCAGTTTGTTTATATGGTGAATTAAATTGGCAGATTTCTGTATGTTGAACCATCCCTGAATCTCTGGGATGAAGTCTTCTTGATATTGGTGGATTTTTTTGTTATTGTTTGTTTTTCGTTCTTGATGTGTTATTGGATTCTTTTTGCAAATATTTTATTGAGTTTTTTGCATCAATGTTCATGAGGGAGATTGGGTTGTAATTCTCTTTCTTTGTTGCATTTTTGTGGGTTTGGGTATCAGTGTAACTGTAGCCCATAAAAGCAGTTTGCAATGTTCCTTCTGTTTCTGTTGTGTGGAACATTTCAAGGAGTATTGGTATTATCTCTTCTTTGAAATTCTGGTAGAAGTCTGTACTGAAAGCATCTGGCCCTGGGCTTTTTTTTTTTTGATTGGGAGACTTTTAATGACTGCTTCTATTTCCTTAGGGGTTATAGGTCTATTTAAATTGTTTATCTGTTCTTGATTTAATTTTGGTATGTGGTACCTATGCAAAAACAAAAAAGAACTTTTACATTTCTTTTAGATTTTCCAATTTTGTGGTGTGCAGGTTTTTGATATATGGCCTGACAAGTTTCTGGATTTCCTCACTGTCTGCTGTTATGTCCCCCGTTTTCATTTCTGATTTTGTTAATTTGATTATTCTCTCTCTGCCTTGTTAGTTTGGAGAAGGGTTTGTCTACCTTACTGATTTTTAGCAAGGAACAAACACTTTGTTTCATTGATTCTTTGTATTGCTCTTTTTGTTTCTATTTTATTGATTTCAGTCCTCAGTTTGATTATTTCCTCTTGTCTAGTCCTCTTGGGTGAGTTTGCTTCTTTATATTCCAGGGCTTTCAGGTGTGCTCTTTAGTCACCAGTGTGAGATTTATCTAAATTCTTTATGCAGGCACTTAGTGCTATGAACTTTGGGAATGTTGTACATTCAATTTTCATTAGAATTCTAGGAAGTCTTCAATTTCTTTATTTCTTCTGTGATCCATTGAAGATTCAGTTGAACATTGTTTAGTTTCCCTGAGTTTGTAGGCTTTCTGTAATTTGTGTTGTTGCTGAATTCTAGGTTTAAGCCATGGTGATCGAATAAGAAACGGATTATTTTTTTTGTATTTGTTGAGATTTGCTTTGTGACTGTGTATGTGGTCAGTTTTAGAGAAGGTTCCCTGAGGTGCTGAAAAGAAGATATATTTTTTTGTCATTGGGTGAAATTTCTACAGATGTCTCTTAAGTCCATTTGAGTCATAACATCTGTTAGTTCCCTTATTTTTCTTTTAAATTTCCGATTGGCTGAGAATTGCCCATTGGTGAGAGTGGTGTGGTGAAGTCTTCCACTATTAGTATGTGGGGTTTGATGTGTGATTTAAGCTTTAGGAATGTTACTTTTACATATGTGGGTACCCTTGGATTTGAGGTATAAGTGTTCAGAATTGAGTCTTCATCTTGATGGATTTTTCCTTTGGTAAACAGGACATATCCTTCTCCATCTCTTTTGATTAATTTTAGTTTGGTGTATATTTTGTTAGATATTAGGATTGCTACACAGGCTTGCATCTTAGGTCCATTTAATTAGAAAGTCTTTTCCCAACTTTTTATTCTGTCTTTGATATTGAGGTGCTTTTCTTGTATGCAGCAGAAGGATGGATCCTGTTTGCATATCCATTCTATTAGCCTATATCTTATGATAGGCAAATTGAGTCCACTGACATTAAGGAGTATTAATAACCAGTGACTGGTAATTCCTGCTATTTTTTGGTGGTAGTATATGTGTGTGTGTTTCCCTTCTTTGGGGTATGCTGGTGTGGGGTTATTTATTGCCTGTGTATTTGTGGATGCAACTAACTTCCTTGGGTTCAATTTTTTCTTCTAGTGCTTTCTGTAGGACTGGATTTATGGACAGGTAGTGTTTAAATCTGGTTTTGTTATAGAATATCTTGTTTTCTCTGTCTATGGTAATTCAACGGTTTGCTTGGTATAGTAGTCTTGGCTGGCATCCACTGTCTATTAATGTCTGCAGCACATCTGTCCAGGACCTTCTGGCTCTTATAGTCTCCATTGAGAAGTCTGGTGTAATTCTAATAGGTCTGCCTTTATATGTTACTTGATATTTTTCCTTTGCAACTCTGAATATTTTTTCTTTACTTTGTGTGTTTAGTGTTTTGATTATTACGTGGCAAGGAAACTTTTTATTCTATATATTTGGTGTCCTGTAAACTTCTTTTTCTTTCTTTTTTTTCAATACAGGGTTTCTCTGTAGCTTTGTAGCCTGGAACGAGCTCTTGTAGACCAGGCTAGCCTTGAACTCACAGAGATTCACTTGCCTTTGCCAACCAAGTGCTGGGTTAAAGGTGAGGGCCACCACTGCCTAGCTTATAAACTTCTTATATCCTCATAAGCATGTCTTTTTTAAGTCAGGAACGTTTTTTTTCTGTGATTTTGAATATATGTTCTGTGCCTTTGAACTGGAGTTTGTCTCCTTCTTTTATCCTTGTTATTCTTATGTTTGTTCTTTTCATAGTATCCCATATTTCCTGGATGTTTTGTGATAAGAATCTCTTGGATGTAATGTTTTCATTGATTGATGAATCTATTTCCTCTATTGTGTCTTCAATAACTGAAATTCTCTCTTCCATCTCTTGTATTTTTGGCTATGATTGCATCTGTAGTCCCTGTTTGTTTACCAAGATTTTCTGTTTCCAGAATTCCCTCTCTTTGTGCTTTCTTTATTGCCTCTATTTAAGTTTTCACGTCTTGAACTGTTTCCTTCACGTGGTTGATTTTTTTTTTTTTTTGGCTTTCTTCTTGATTTCTTCCAACTTTTTGTTTGTCTTTTCCTTGATTTTTTTAAGTGAATTTTTCATTTCTTCTTTAAGGGTCTCTATCATTTTCCTAAAATTATTTTTAAGGTCATGTTCTTCTGCTTCATCTGTGTGGGGATGTCCAAATCTTGCTCTTGTAGAACCACTAGTTTCTGGCGGTGCCATATTGCTCTCTTTGTTGTTGAATGTATTCTTACTCTGTCATTTACCCATCTGTGTTTGGGAGAGTTATAGGAACAGGTATTGATTCTTGTTATGTCTTTGTTGGATGGGTCTTTTGTTACTTTATTGTCTTTGGCCTGAATGGCCAAGGGTTCTGGTGATTGGCTGGTTGTCAGGTCGAGTAGGATTGTCTCAGACGAGGTTGGTGGGGGTTTGCATGCCTATATTATTGTACCGTCCAGTTCTTTTGGCTAGTGTGTTTTTACTTGTGCTTATGAGGTTGGTTCTCCAACTGGTGTGGCTTTTGCATGTGTCTGTTCTTCCATTTGTTGCAGGTGGTGGTTGTGCCTGTAGGATATTCTGATGCTGCTGGAGAGTGCTGTTCATGGGGAGGCTGCTCTTTTTCCAATTAGTGTAGGAGGTGATTGTACTTCTAGGAGTTTTTCTTACAAAATGGTGGAGATGGTGCTTGTGTCTCTAGGTGCTGCTCTTCTTCCAGTTGGTACAGGTGGTGCTTGTGCAGCTAGAGGTTGCTGATTTTGCAGCGGATGGTTGTCCCGGGGAGGATGATGGGTTCAATGCATTTGGGCAGCAGAATGTGTCTTGTAATTTACTGGATACAATGGGTGGCAGCAGTGGTTGAGCTACATACTTTTGTTCTGAACATTATGCTCTGTTATACAAGGTGCTGTGTTTCTTATTTATATAGGTTTCTAAAAGAAAAGCAATAGCTGGAAATTTTAGGACTTGACAGAAATCCCACAGTCTTCAGAATGAGCACTATCAAAGGATCAGAGGCTGAGAATTGTTATGTCTTTTGCAGATCTCGCCTTCATTTTTGTCTTAGACTACAAATTCTGTAATCCAACCAAACAGTTCTAAATTCTAGCCTCTATTTTTGAGTTTGACTCTCATCTGGAAAGCATTTGTTATAAATTAAATAAAGAAACCCATTTCAAACATAATTTAGTTGAAATGCATGACTTTGGGTCTAGCTTACAAATGTTTGTTGAAACATGAACAATAGGATGTTGAATTGTGTTTTCTGTAAGGAAATAGGTGTAGGGCTAATATTTTGGTGTGTCAGATTGATGCCAAATGCCATCTTGTAGATATCACACAAAGGAGTGAGTTATTTGTATTTTGATGACTTTTTCATATGATCTTTTGCAATACTGCTTGTGCGCCAGGGAATGCTGGACGTGCACTACTGGGATGCAATGTTCAGTTTTTTGCCTTCCCTGGAACAGAGTGGGCAAGAGTCCATGTCGGGAGACAAAGGTTGTAGGACAGTGAGCTGATGTCCTGACCAAGGAGTCAGAAGATTTCCCTTTCTTAAAAAGGTTAACTGATGCTGTTCTTCAGGTTCCTTTCTCATAAATGCCACGTTAGCCTTTATGTGAACAGAAACACGCACACACCCACAGTGACACAGACCTGATGAGGAGATTCATTCTCAGTTCAGAATGATTTAGATGAAGGGAGAAGACGGCTTCAGAACCTGTGTCTGCGGGACCTGCAGAGCCAAAGGATAATTAGTAATACGCCTCCAAAGAATTGCTATGATTGCTTAATTATGTTAGAGGCTTTTTTAACTTGGCAATTTTTTACATGCAAATAGAAGATTTTTTTGTGCATTTAAAAGTCCACATGTTAAATCACTTACACAGGTCTAAAAATTCAATAGGGAAAATTGTAATACGCTTCTTGAGAAAATAACAGTTGGAAATCATTTCTATATTTCCATTTCTTTGGTGTGAGTACATTAAAATATCCATGCAAAGTCTGAATCTGACTGATTTCTGTCCCTCTGTCTGACAGTAAGAGTACTGTTAGTCAGTTTTCCACAAGACATGCCTCGCCTCTTAATAAGCGTGAAGGAAGATGTTGGCTACATTTCTTTCAGACTGGTAACAAAGGAACACAAAGGAACTCAACATATCCCCTCTGGACACTGGACATATGGCTTGAGAGAAATCAATACAAACGGACTTAAAAGGTCAGAACATAGCATTATTGCCTGAATATGAGAAAGAGAGATGCTTCTCCTTGGTAAATGATGCAATGAACCTTTTCTGAAATGACAGAAATTGTTATAAGACAAAGAAACTAGAAAAAAATTCCATTTTTTTTAAAAAAAAACTTTGGTCTTGGTAACAGTGTAATTTCTCCTTCCTTCCCCCCTCCCTCCCTCCCTTCCTCCCTCCCTTCCTCCCTCCCTTCCTCCCCCTCTCTCTTTCTTTTGATGAAGGGAGCATATTCTCATGTTCTGGAACTTGTGATGTAGCTGAAGATAACCTTGAATTTCCTATCTTTCTTGTTCCATCTCTCAAGTGCTATAATTACTTCTGTGAGTTAATATACAGCATAGTGAAAATTTAAGACTTATTTCTAATATTTTTATGTATATGAGTGTTTTGTCTGCATGTGTGTATGTGTACATGCTCAGCGTCTATGGAGGCCAGGAGAACTGTAGCTAGAGTTATGGATGGCTTTAAGTCACCACATAAGTGCTGGTTTGAAATAGCCTCAGTGTGACAAGTAAAGATCTGGATGAATGACAATGAATATATATATATATATATATTGAATTTTGATGCTGAGTGGGTCTTTGATGGCAAGGAAGACATGCATACACATACATAAGCAATGAGGAGAGGAGAGACAGAGAGAGAGAGAGAGAGAGAGAGAGAGAGAGAGAGAGAGAGAGAGAGAGAGGAGGAAAAGAGAAAAGTATTACTTTTTGGACTTTTTGTTGTTTCTATTTTTCCATATCTTGAATCAGTTAAAAGTTAATATTCTTTTCACTAACTCTGTTGTCATGGCCTGAAAGGCTCATGGAGTTTGCCTGCCTGAAACTATTGATGCATAATACATTATATGGAATAATTTGTGTCCTGTCCTTTGAGCCTTGAGTTTCATTATCACTGCAGTACTTTGATAGTTACATTTCTGGATAACTGAGGAAAGCTGCTCATACTGTGCCTTTTGCACGCATCTGTACTTACAAAGGTAACAAAGCTCCCAGTGTCTAGCAACAAAGGCATGTTGCTATAAATCTAAATTATAATTACTTGTTTAAAAGTATCTCTAGTGAAAATCTCAAGTTAAAATCTTTTTTCAATTAACTAAAGTACAATATATATTTATATGGCATGAATGAAAAGTTTGAGTTATGCTCTCTAAATCATGAGTGTTTGAGGGTTTTATTGTTGACTTTTGTTTCTGAGACAGAGTCTGTTTGGCTTTGACCTGATTATATACTGAAGGATGACATTATACCGTTGATCCGCCTGATTCCGCTTCCTGAGTGCTGGGAATTCATTTTCACAGCACATCTGGCTTATATAATGTTGGGGATTGACTCTAGAGATTCAGGTATGCTGAGTGTGTTGCCTATTCTTGGTTGTCAACTTGACTACATTTGGAAATAACTGAAATTCAAGAGGTTGGGTAATCTGTGAGGTATTATTGTTGATTGACTCACTTGAAGTGGAAAAATCCATTTTAAGTCTGGGCTACACCTTTCAGAGGCATCCTACATAAAGAGCATGGAAGAAGGAAACACTTGATGTTTGCCTGTTTTCCCCCACAGTCTGGCTGGTTTTTTGCTTCACTGGTTTAGAGACTACATCTTATGAATTCCAGTGTATACCGGGGACCAGCTGAGATACTCACCTTCATGGACTGAACAACTACTGGCTTCTTGGACCTCTGGTAGGGAGATAGTCATCCTTGGACAAGCAGGACCACAACCTGTAAACCACCGTAATAAATCCCCTCTATATATTTAGTTTTATTCTATCAGTTTTGTTCCTCTAGAGAGTCCTGACTCTCAGCACGCTCTCTACCTACTGAACTACAGCCCCAGGCCTTGTGTTTTTCAAGAGCTTCTATATTAGCGAGCTCTAGTGGATGGATAAAATTAGCATACTAACTTTCAGGCCTGCTGCTGTCCATGAAAAGTTGACTAGCTAAGATATGCTGTTCAATAATAAAATACTGATTTTGGAAAAGAGAGTATTAAAATGGATGAAATTTATAAAACTGTTATATGAAATTCAGACTTGTCATAAATCAGAATAATTCAAGACTAGAAATTAAAAATTAGTAAATTCAGGATAACATAATTTAAATGAGCAAAAATTGGTTCATCAGCATTGTGTGGTTTTTCTATGATGGATAAGCACATGCTTTTCATGCCACACACCATGAATTCATTAGACACAGGCTCTAGGTTGATTGCACTTACAGTGTTGTAATCACTGACCTACTCACTGTGTTTTAATGATTTGCTGCATGCACTTTCTGGCTTATTTCCTTGACTATGTCTCAAGGTAAGGAAGAAAGTAAAAGAAATGTTCCCCAAAGTACAACTTTTCTGTCTTTGATCCATGGCAAGTTCATTTCTTGTACTTTTGCCAACTGCTGAAAACACAAATTTAGATTAAAGCAAGTCCCAATCTGCAGCACCTAGAATTCACCTTGTAGGGAGTAAATGGCCATGTAAAACTAACTATATAAAATTTTAAGATCACTAATGAATAAATATTTTTATGCAGTTTTTGTTTTTATATCATGTGTTTTCACAATTTACAGATGATTTTATTGAAGGTTCCTAGGATGTTTGAAAAGGGAGTCAGGAAATTAAAAAAAAGAATTGCTTCTGGGTTTAGTCATCAATCAAAATAAGTATTCAGGCTAGTTTTATGTAAACTTGATGCAGACTAGTGGCGTCAAAGAGTCATTTGAGAAAATGACTACATAAGGTGGGGGTGTAGGCAAGCATATGCGGTGTTTTCTTAGTGCTTGATGGGAAGGACCTAGCACATTGTGGGTGGTACCAACCCTATACTAGTGGTCTTGGGCTCTATAATTAAACTGATTGAGCAAGTCATGTGGAGCAAGACAGTAAGAAGTACCTTTCTATGGCCTCTGCACCAGTTCTTGCCTCAAGGTTTCTACTTTTTTGAGTTTCTGTCCTTACTTGCTTCAATGATTAAGAGTGATATGGAAGAGTAAATCAAGAAAATCCTTTCCTCCCATTTTTTTGGGGGGGTCATAGTGTGTAATCACATCAATAGTAATGAACTAAGGCAGAAGCTGCTGCCAGGAATTGCTGTGACAGACCTAACCATTTGGGAGGATTGCTATAACAATGTTAAGAGAAGTGCAGACAATGGAACCTGAATTATAAAGTCTCAGAAAGAATGAAAGTCACTCCCAGGCCTTTTGTATGAGGAATCTGGGATGTCTGGTCAGCTGGAGCTGAAAAATGGGCTGCGACTAAGAAGAGGCCAGAACTACTGAAGGAAAACCATTGCTTTGCTTGGACAATGGATGCTGGCCAGCTGGGCCTGAAGAATCATCAGCATCATTGTAGGGATGTCTTCCGGGCAATGTTACCTCTGGGACAGCATACAGAAGTTGTGCTCCAGAGGAGGCCAAGATTGTGCCTCCTGCTGGGAGCCAACAACTTGGTAGTGTTAAGAGTCATCCAGGTGGTACTGGCTTTGAAGGCAAGAAGGAATCATGGAGAGAAGTTGAAGTTTGGCACCTTCTAGCAGGGCTAGCATGCCTGATGAGAGCCTAGGAGAGGGTATTGGTGAAAGGACAGCTGAGCTGCAACAAGGGACCCAATCTTAAAAGTACTATAACATGATCACCAAGAACTTGGTAACAATGGACTGGAACCAGCTGAAGCCTGGAAGATGAGCTGTGTGTGCTGCAGAGGGCAGAGCTGTAGAAGTGACTGAAGCCCCTCCTGGAGCATCCCAGAAGATTTCATTGGACATTGAGTTATTTAAACAGTTGAAGTTTGCTTTGGTTTTGTTTAGATTGTGACTGTGACCTTGTTCTTCACTCTTGAAATAAGAAAGTATTTAACTTTTTTATTTTAAAGGAGCCAATAGTTAGGAGACTTTCAATCTTAAGTATAAGAGACTGGATTTTTAAAAAGATACTGGTTTTAAAATGTTTGAATTTGTAAGAATGTGTGACACTTTAAGTTTCTAAAATGTTTTATATTGTGTTTTTTTATATCAATGTGTGATCTTGGAGATGAACAAAAAAGGAATATTGTGGCCTAATAGTGATGTGTTTGTGTGTCAAGTTGACAAGGGGTTTGCAATCGGGTAATTTTATGTCAACTTGACACAAACTAGTGTCATCAAAAGGAGGGAGCCTCAGTTGAGATAATGCCTATGTAAGATTGGGATGTAGGCAAACATGTGGGGGCATTTTCTTAATTAGTGGTTGATGTGGGAGAGCAAAGCCCATTGTGTCTGTGACCACCCCTGGCCTTGTTCTATAAGAAAGCAGGCTGAGCAAGTCATGCAGAGCAAACCAGGAAGCGGCAGCTCTCCATGTCTTCTGTATCATCTCCTGCCTTCAGGTTCCTACCCTGTTTGAGTTCCTGTCCTGACTTCCTTCAGTGGTGAGCAGTGAGTGATAAGGAAGTGTAAGCCAATTAAACCCTTATCCCCCAAGTTGTTTGATCATGGTGTTTTATCATCGTAAAGTAACCCTAACTAAAACAGTAAATATGTAATAAATAAATAAGTCAGCATAAATGGTCAGCATTGCTTGCTCTCTAATTTCATAGAGAATGACTAATACTCTAATGCCCTTTGGGAAGAATAATCTTGCATTTTATATTATCATAAGCATTTCAACATAGAAACTACCAACTAGTTTGATACTTGGTTCTATTATCTGTAGAAAGAGTATCTGCTCTCACCTACCCACAGATCAACCATGGAGCTGAGGAATTTCTCTTGTTATATACAACTGAGGAATTCTAAATATAAGACTTTTAAAAAGAAACCAACATGCATAGAACTAATTTGTTTTTGAAGACAATTCTAAAGTTATAATGCGCATGCATAGTCCATACCCCAAATACTTCATAGCACTGGCTTGGAGCATATGCACAGCATCCAGGGTTTGAGGATTCCTCGGCTGTAATTCCCAAAGGGAAGTAAAATAATGCTTCTCTTGTGACCACAGTTACTGGTGCTTTACTGAAAGGGAGATTTGGATTAAGTGGTCTGGGATGTGATCTGTGATTCTGCGTTTCTAACAGGCTCCCAGGCACTGCAGGTCTGAGGATCATATTTTGTACAGCAAAGGAATAAAGACATTTAATTTGTCTCTCTTAATGGACTTGAACAAGTGATTCATCCAGAATTTATCCATAACTTCCTTTAAACCACTCTTAGATTTTTTGATTAGGAGTTCATATTGAATTCTGAAAATGTCAAGTATTTCAATTAAAATATTCATAAGATAGCTACAATGTTTAGGGAAGTCTAGACTGTGGAAACTGTTCCTCAATGCACTCTTATTCTTCAGTACAATTTTAAAGAAAAGATTTGTTTGTTTGTCTTGTTTTTCATTTCTCTCGTATGGGCACTGGGTCTGCATGTGGGTCTATGCTGCACATGTACCTGGTACCTGCAGAGGCTAGAAGAGGGTGTTGCATCTTCAGGTAACAGAATTACAGACAGTTTTGAGCTGCCATGTAAATCCTCTGGAGGAATAGCCACTGCTCTTAACTGCTGAGCCATCTCTCCAATCCCACAATGCAGTTTTTAATGGAAAATATAATTGTTTTATATGCTGATTCTTGACAATATTGTTACTTTTTATTTTCCTTAGATTCTAATTGATTTTATATTAAGAAATATAATATTTTTTAAGTTCTTATCTTTGGGAAGAGTTAGTTGGATTCTTTGTAATTTGCAAATATTTTGATGTAATGTAAGAGATTATGAGTAGATTCCTCAGAGAAACAGAGACTAGTATTTTTCTCATATGAATTTAGACTGTGAATTAGATACTAAGACTAGTAGAGAAACATGAATTTTGTAAAAGTAAAAGAAGAAAGAGAAGGAAGAGGAGAATGAAGAAGAGGAGGAGAAAGATGCAGGGGAAGAGGAGAAAAGGGAAGGAGGACAGAAGTTGCTACATTTCTGGGTGAAATGAGAAACTCTGATGGATGTAGGGAGAGTTTTTCCTCGAGACGCTGAGCAGCTCTGTCCTGCTAGCTGCTCCTCAAATCTACACAGAGACTTCATAGTAATGAGAAATGCTTGGCTGCAAGCTTAGGCTTGTTTTTATCTAGTTCTTATAACTGAAATTAACCAATTTCTATTAATCTGTGCGTTGCCCTGAGACACTTTCACCTCATGTGTGTACTTCCCCTCCTGCTCACTCTGTATCCCACGGCATCTCCTCACTCCCGTGACTCCATTCTTCTTCCTCCCAAAAACCCTGCCTAGTTATCAGTCAGTTGACTTTGTATTAACAGTGAGAGCAACACATCTTTAGGGTCACCTCTGCCTTGGGTACTAAGACATCAAATATTCATCTATATTTTCATTTTACAGATTTCCCATCAGCCTCAATGGCTATATATTCATGTTATCCAATTTCTTGTGAAAATGGGTCACAGACACCTTGTAGAATGTGCATCTCTTGGGGACACCATTTACAATTTACATTATTCTTCATAATAACCTGGAGGTAATTGTTTGAATATAGATTGGATTCTTGGAAATTCTATGAAGGTACCAAGTTAGAATTTGTAGTGTCTGGTGGGGTGGGGGCAACAATTTTACATTTCTAAAAAAAATAAGTCCATTATCCCCACAAGTAAAATTTTAATTTCTCTAGGATACCATGGGGAATATTAGCCAAATGGTAAATATACTCATAGGTATCTGACTTTTAAAAGGGCATTACTGTTAACAAAATGCAACCCTGTTTGGCAGAATCTGGGGCATTATGAAGAAGGAAGGGCTTTCAGAGATAAGTATATTTAGGAAGAAAAGAATTGTGTTGGGGGCAGGTAGAGCCACAGAGGGAAGATATTTATAACTTAGATGTTCCTCAGGAGTGAAACCTTCAAAGATATTTCAAAGAAGAGAAACAACTCCCTCTTTCCTTATGAACTCAGATTCTCTAAATAGATACAAGCCCTCCCCCAGCCCACACATGGTTGTGTAGAGTGGCCTTTGCCCTGATAAACAGGCTCTGTAGGAGATAGAGATTTGAGGACATAAACAGCACATTTTGTGTGTGTCAATGATTTGTAGGTTGTGCAAGATGCTATTTGGCTTTGTATTTTCCAATGGACTAAAACAGCCTTGCAGGAGGATGCAGTAGTCTTTTTGCTACACAAATAAAGGCGTAAAATGCTTTCAATGAGCTAAAACAATGAAAGTATTTATTAGAATTTACAAACTAAATAGCTAATAACAATTACATGTTTTTATTTGTCTTTCTTTGAAAGGGAGAAGACATTTCTCAAGACATTTACATTTATCATACGTAAACTCGGAGCTGATTGAGAAGTGTAACTGTGCATACAATGAGGACAGATCTGAAACTGGTCTGGAAAGTCATACTCTTAAAAATATGACTCTTCCAGCTGGGGTTGCTTGAAGATATTTTCTCATAGCCTTTGTTTCTTCTTTCCACTCTTGCTCTGAGAAATGGGAAGTAATAGCCTGTACTTTCTGAGAGCAATCAATGTTCTTCCCCAGAATGAAAAATAATTTGTACATGGAATGAAGAATATTATCACTTTAATTATAACCACACGCTGATCATTACAAAAGACATAAGCAACTGCTTTAAACTTGGATGTGGACTATGATAGAATATGGTGAAAAAACCCTATTGTATAGATACAGGGAAATGAGATTGATATCTGCTAAGCAAATGCTCTTTGGGCTTGGGAATGACAGTGGGTATGAGTGTCTGCTTTGCAAGCATCATCATTGCATTTAAATATCAAGCACCCACATGCAAAGCTGGAAATGGATGAACACATCTGGAACCCCAGCCTTGTAGGGAAGAGCAGGCAGATACCGAGAGTTCCCTGCTGAGTCAACTTAGCCAAAAGCCAAACTTCATGTTTCAATGTGAAACCTCCAGGAAATATTTGGATGGTGATCAAGGAAGATCCTGGGAGTCCTCCCCAGCTCTGGTTTCTGCATATGTGCATTGGCAGGTACTCAGTACAACATGCACATGTAACACACACACACACACACACACACAGAAAGAGAGAGAGAGAGAGAGAGAGAGAGAGAGAGAGAGAGAGAGAGAGAGAGATACACACAGAGACAGAGAGACACACAGAAAGAGGAGGGGAAGCTTACTTCTAGGCTTGAAAAACAGAGTGTGAATTTAGAGTGTTTGCTTTTTTCGTGAACTGTTTTACATGTCTTGGAAAAAATCATTCACAAACAATGGAATTTCATGGATCTAAGGACTCTGAAGTGAGAAGAAAAGTCAAATCAAGGGTCAAGGTGCCCAGGGCTTTCCAAAACTGAGGAAACCTTGTCCAGTTTCAAGTGTGCCATAATCTTCTAGCTGATTCACCTGTCTAGAGTGGTGGCTTGATAGAGACCGTATGCAGGAATCTTAGTGACGTGATGAGCTTTACATGCCTGTAATTCTGTTACTTGGGAGGCTGAATAAGAGGATAGAGTCTAAGGCCAGCCTGGGCTATACAGTGAATTGCTGCACAGTAAGACATCTCAAAAACAAAACAAAAACCTCAGAGGAAAAAGGCCTCTCAAATTCCCTTAAATAAAAAAGTCCTTCAAAAATTTAAGGTGACATATTATTAGAAAAATAAATTAAAAGAAATATTTTGTTCAAGACCTCCCAGTGGCTCTTGGTGATAACTCAGTGAATTTAGGTAAGAGAAGTTGACAAAAGTTCATTTGACTTGGACAGTGTTGCCCAATCCATTTATCTATTTAAATTAAAGCTAAGATTAACTAGTATTCAATTTAGTTCTCTATAGTATATTCCAAGTAGACATTAGCTAGCTACCTACTGTCCATGGACACTATTGCTTATATAAATATGAAGCCTCGTTTCCATTGCTGGAGTGATTGGCTACAACTCTACTGGGCAAACCACATATAATGAAAGGTTATTTCTACACCATCCTTGTATTAGCTTTAAGCGCAACCAGTAGCCCTCACTTTCTTCCCTTTACAAGATACAAAAAGCTCGACAGATTACTTACTTGTCACTTTTTTCCCCAACCCCTTAAACAGGATAAAAAGAAATGCTGCCTAGTTAAGGGTAAGATAAAAAAACTAAAATTATTACAGGGATAGGGATACCACTAAGGTTTGAATGTGCCCCACCACAGTTTATATGTTAGAAATTTAATCATCAGTTAAGCAATGTCGATAGGTGCCGTTTTAGAATTGATTAGGTCATAAGGCTTAGCCCTCATGCCCTCACAGATGGATTAAGGTCAATCCTATGGAACTAGGTTGTTACTGAGATTACAGTTGATTATAAAAAAAGGGTTCCATCTCCTTCTTTGTTTTACCCATATGATGACTTAACTATGCTATGATGAAGCATAAAGATGCCAATCAAATGTGGCATATCCATCTTGGACTTCTCAGCTTTTAGAATTGTTCACTAAGCAAATTTATTGTCCTTAATATAAATTACATTGTATTCTGTTCTCTCCTAAAATCATAAATGAATCAACCCAGATGCATGTCTTAACTCTTATGGATATTCTGAGATGTAATCACCTATGTTACAAACTTCAGAGATCCTAATGGTCAGTGGTAAGGAAGTCTGTTGGAAATGACAGCCTCAATAACAGTCTTCTTGAAGTCAATCCATCTGAATGTGCAGGCTGGTAAGCAGGACAACACTGAACATCTTGCTTTTTCTTGGTAGTTGTAAACATAAAGAAAGTAGAAGACAATCGTCACCGAGGAAATTTCCTCTTGAAGTCGTTGATGACAACCTTGGGACATTGGGTCTGACAGAGTTCATAATATTTCATATTTATAGAATTTTTAAAGAAAAATGAAAGCATTTATTCTTCCACTATTATTCTCTCTGTTCCTCAGACTTTGTGATATCTGAAAATACAGTCCATCAACTAACCCTTCAGATTCTGCTGAGATAGGAGAAAATTTGTGGAATTCAGCCAGAGATCAAGTTTTCAAAATAATTGACTTAGTGCATTTTTTGGGCTTGGTGTTTGCAGAACAGGTGCCTGTGTGGGATTTTTATACTGCTGTAAAATATAAAGGAAAATGACAATGTGAGACATATACTTTGTCAGAGAAAGAAACAAGTAAGCAAGCATATGCGTTGAAATGTATATTGTTCCTTTTAGATTTAGTCAGCATAATAGTTTAGACCCTGTGAAATGATAAACTATAATGCACTTGGCAGTATAACCTATGAGATTCCCTCAGGTTTTCCTAGGGCGGTTTCACTCTATAAGGTTTGTCTTTGGTCTTTGACCCACACTGCATTGATTTCAGCGCAGGATGAGGCAAGAAACAGATTTTTTTTCTATTTCCCCAGGATCATTTGTTAAAAAATCTGTCTTTTTTTTTTTTTTTTGCTGGCATTTGTTTGTGCTGTCATTGTGTAAAATCACCTGGCTATAACTCTGTGGGTTTATTTTCTGTCCTCTCTTCTACTGTACTGATCCACGTGTCTGTTTCCGTGATGGTACCAGGCTATGTTTCTTACTATACCTGTTCTACACTTTGAAGTCAGATACTGTGATTCCTCAAACATTGTTTTTTTTTCTGCTTAGCATTACGTTGAGTGCTTGTAGTCTTTTCTGCTTCTTTCTTCATGAAAGCATCAGATATACTCTGGGTTACCTACATTCCCATTTGATGAATCTTCAAAATGCTTGATAAAAGTACTGAGTATTGGGGTTGGAGAGATGGTTCAGCAGTTAAGAGCACTTACCGCTCTTGCAGAGGACGTGGGTTTGTTTCCCAGCACCCACGAAACTCAAGTTCAAGAGAATATGGCACCATTTTCTGGCTTCTGCAAGTACTGCATGCAGTTGATGCTAGCCGAGCATCCTGGAAACTATGGGTCTGACCACTGGTATCACATAGTCTGGTGTTGCAACACCCAGCTGTCATCCCTAGCACTCAGGTAGTATATGTAAGAAGTCCATGGTCATTCTAGACTACAAAGTGAGTTTGAGGACAGTCTGGACTTCATGACACTCTTTCTAAAACCAAACAAATGGACAAAAACAGCAGAAGAAGTATTGTTATTTTATCTGTATTTATATAGTAGAGTCCCTCTTAACAAATGAATCCTTTTCAATTTAGTTTATTCTTTCTTAGTTCTGATTTTCAAAAGGTAGTAGAGCAATTTTAATGAGAAAGTAAAAACCAAGCACTCACATTTATCTGTGCTTTCAAAATTCAAATGCTAACACCATAATGTGTAATGATAATGACAGGAACAATGGGACTTCCCAGTCTGTTGACCGTGGTCCTGTACTTCTTCCTGTCTCCTCCTATTCTGCACTCAGGACACTGTAGCAGGTTTTCATCCTTTCTCTCAGAAGGCTGTTTTCAAGATCTCTGTTCTTAGAGGTGGTTCCCAGACCAAGGATCTCAGACACAGGTCTTCCCAGGCCATAATGGCGTAACATTAAGGGAGTGAGTTTGACTGAGTACAGACACTGGGGCTTAAGGAATGTAAGTTCTATTAGTTTGCTTCCTATTCCTGAACATAAGCTCTCTGATCTAGACCAGACAGACAAACTTAACAAGACAAAACACATTGTTCTGTATGATTAATATATAGCACATTTCAAGGCATAAGCAACATTGTAAGATGTTGGTTTGTTATCAGGACTGACTGTCTTTTTTATCACCATCATTATCATGTCTTTTTTTTTCTCATCAAGAGTCAATGTTCTTGATGTGATTCGATTGCAGGACTTAACAGAGACAAGCATTCAACAAGAAAAAAAAATCCATTTATTTTGCCATTTAAAGTAGACTTCTCCAGTACAGGTTTCATCTGCTTAACTTTGAGAAAGTCTTAGTATTGTTTGTATAAGAAGCACATATAGAAAGTGGAGTGGGGTGGTATAATTTTAGGAGGGAGGTAGGCAGTTCAGCACAAGGCTTTGTTAGGCTCCAGGCTGCAATGTTTACTTCCAGTCTTCTCTTTCTCCCCCTCTCCCACTTTCATTTTAAATTTATTTTAATTTTTCAGACAAAATCTCACAAATTATACTGTTCTGGAACTTCTTATATTGTCCAGGCTGGCTTGAACTTGACAACTTCCTGTCCAAGCCTCTGGAGTGCCAGGAAAGCAGCGGTGTGGCATCAATCCTGGCTACTTCTTATCTTGTGAACTTGACCAATTTGAATTCCTCTGTCGTTCATTCTCTCTACCGGTCTGAGGAGTGAATCTTCTTCTTGATTGGAATTATCCACAGTTTTCAAAAATACATTGTTCTCACTGGTCACTGCTATTTAGTTACTGTCGTTTCTATTCTAATTACTTTCTTTTCTACTGATAGCATTATCATTCATTTTAAACATTCTGCATCTGGTGATTACTCATAATTGATCAGCTCTTTATTCATTCGCCAACTGTTTTTCATTTCATTTTTCCTTCCTATCTAGTGAGGCTGACAATATGAATTTCTGTTTATAAACAAAACCAACTGTAGGGCATATGCACCTGTACAGCCGTGGACCTATTTGCGCATCATACACAGAGGATGTAGCTGCATGGTCGGTTTTGCACACAGCTTGGGTCAGACTGCAGTGCAGCTCTAGGAGTCTGGAGCTAATTTGGGAAATGGCATAAGAAAGAAGCAAAGCTGTGAAATTCTAGTGTTGTGGATGAAAACGAGTGTTTTCTCCCCTTGGTAGGAAGATGCTCACTTTTCTTTTAATACAAGTAATAGTGATAGAATTGCCTACAGCCGCTTCCCTTTCTCTCACACCTTCAGCATTGAAACATCCTGTGCTAGCATAATGGATGACAGCCCTGTTTCCCAGCACCTGCACAGCGAAGACAGACCTTCACAAGGCTACAGTGTACATGTGAGCACTTTCCTCTACAAATGTTTCCCAGTGCCTTAAAGATGTTAAAGATGCTCACTCTTTATGCTGCTCTTAGCTGGCTTCCATCCTGAGAATGGAAATCCTCTGTTTGACTTGTCATAAGTCAACAGAAGACCCATAAATGCCTGAGATCGCTTTCCTACATAGCAGAGGCTAGCATGCTGTCTGAGTTTGGGCTGCAATATGGTGAAATCTGCTTGCTTTCAATTATTCAAACCCACTTATATTTCTCATGCCAAGTTGGGTAGGTTTATATTTCCATCTTTTTTCCAATTCTAAAATGAGGTGCTTTGCATAAATTATACCATCCCATGCTACTGTGAGGAGGAGTACCTTCAACAGCACTTTAAGAAATTCCTACACTCCAAATCCAGAGATTCCTTCCTGTTACTAACTAGGTAAAGCTCTTGCCTTTTGCCTCTTGATATTCAGTGGCTTGCGTCTAGTGTTCTTACCTGGCATTGCCATATGTAGTAAATTTCCTTGTAGCAAGAACAATATTACTTAGAGCAGGTCTCTTGATAAAGCAATAATTTCATGGGTCACAATCTGTTAACTGATAAAACATAAAGAAAACAATCAGAAATTGATTAGCCAATTTCAACTCCAGCAGGCTGATCTGCCTCTGCTGCTGTTCTTTCTGTTCACAGAGCTAGCTAGCTGCTATGTGTGATAGTCCATGTGCTCATTTATTTATTTTTACCCTGCAGCACTAGCTCTGATTGGCATGATTGAAGGACTTGATTGTAAGGCTAAACTGAGAAACAGCAAAGTCCACATCTGGCCAGTCATGTGGCAAATACCCAACATCACCCACCAGCCCATGCCTGTGGCCATGTCAATACTGCTATCCTGGAACATTTGTTCCCGCTCATTGGCTTAAAAAAATTCCTATGAAACTGGGATTGAGATCTAGCAGGTTTGGAAGCATGCCAGCATCCTGTTGTGTGAAAAGAAAAGACTGAGAATAGGAAGTATATTGACCCAATTCTTTGTACAACGTGGAATAGAGATGCCAGAACAAGTGGTGAAGGCGTTGCTTTGTGAAAGCTTTTTATACAAGAGCTGTAGGACAATGAGGTTCAGATGGAGTTGGGGTTAGGGTCCGCAGAGGCCCCCTTCAGCTACGATGGGAGAGTACACTCTGACTGTGGTAGGAGCCCTTCCCCCCTCTTTTTTTCTGTTGTGCTGATTAAATAGCAGCACTCTGTGATAATTTTTTCTTTTTTCTTTTGGTCTCCTTTAATTGCTAATGCCTATTTGAAAGAGTTGGACTTCCAGCTGCTTGCTTGGAATGAAACAACTTCCGGAAACAAAATTAATTGATTCATTCTTTGTGTACATAAAAATTAAATGAAAGATCTTGCAATATGTTCTTAATCATACAAAATATGCCCAAATTCCTTGAAATAATCCAACGTAGAAGACTTAAGATGCTTTCGACTCTCTTTTGCAGATATGATGAACTTCATAGAAAATATATTTTGTATTAGTTACTTTTTGTTACTGTGATAAAATATCCTGGCCAAAGGCAGTTTATGCTGAAAGGATTTATTTTGACTCACAGAGAGAGAGAGAGCCTGGGTCACATGCAATGGGAGGAGTGCTTCAGGATGATATTCCTGACTCCAGATATTCTTCCTGGACAAATAGCTGGGGCTTCACCATGGTGGGAAAGGAGAATCCGATCACTTCCAATACTATCAAGAAGAACCCTCATAAGTACTTTTGCCACAGGGACTAGCCTGCTTGGCACCCAACACGTTCAACATAGCTAGCTGTCCAACACAATTGAGGACAACCTCAGTATAATCCTGTAGGGTATAGTTACCCTGTGGGGCCAGATAGACCCTCCTGGCAGCCATGCCATTACAAAGATAATGGAGGGCTAGACCTACTCAGGCCTGGAAAGGTGACATATGTGTCTTCTTGGGAGAATAATTTTGTTTCTATGCAAATCCAACAAGAAACTTGGGAGAAAAATGCTAGACACTTGTAAGAACAAATACATGCTAGGGACAAGCCCAACTGTGTTGAGACCTGGACCTCTTCAAGACCATGACTGCTCCTCTCTCCCTGCAGGACCTTTGGCTAAAATTCTCCTGACTCTATTGTTTGGTCAATGCCTTATAAAACCTCTGACTTATGCCATTCGAAATAAGACTGAAGCAGTTACTTCAGGTCCTCTGCCAGTATCAGAGGATTTTTTTAGAAAGGTCATAAGGGATCATGACAATGAAGAGGAGGGTATGTGGCAGAAGTCTCCCAAACTGTCCCATGTTGGAAACAATGGAACTTCCCTAGTGCTGACCTGCCCTCCTTCTGGAAAACCCTGCTCAGCTATTGCCATTACTGCCATATATGTGCTTTTGTACTTGTACTTCCTGTTTGTTAATGGTTGCTCTTCTGTATATAAAAGACCGATGAACCCAAGATTTAATAAACTTTTTCGCCCCAACTGAAAATTGCTCAGTGACATAGAAACTTAGAATCTCCCATAACAGTTGCACAACCAACTGTTACATTATATTTCTAATTTATCTGTGTTTTCAAAGGCATATTTGAGGTAGGAATCTTGAAAGATGGTTCTTAACTAATTAAAAATACTCAGTCCAATTCTTGACCACCCTGTGACTTGACTCATTAGTACTGGTTTTGTGAGCACAAGCAAGTGAATAAAATAGTGCCGGACTGTTCCCTTAAAAATTGAGTGGAGGGACTAGGAAAGACTTCACGGTTAAGAGGACTTGTTGCTCTTTGAACAGATTTCGCTTCGAATTAGGATGCTCCCAACTGCCTGCAACTCTTTTGGCTTGCTTTGGAACTGTCTACATAAGGTATACATGCACACACATGCAGATATGCACATAAAAATAAATCTGCAGAAAAAAATATGTAAACATTCATAGCTAGTGTTCAGTGTTGCCATGCCAATTCTACAAGATGAACTTTGGAGAAATGTTTGTAGTCTGTACAATTCTGTAGACGCTTATATGGTTTAGTCATCCAGCAGATAGCCATTCAGCGCCTTGTATGAATTCAGTTGGCTAAAGAGTGGTGGAAACCCTTAGGAGATGCCTAGGCAGCTTCCTAGTTATTCTCCCCAAACTGCCTTAGGTAGCATTACCCAGACTTGATTTCCTACTTTTCCATTGTCAGCCTATTTGTAGAGAATCCTTTTCTTCAATAAAAGCCTCACATTATCAAAGCTCCATGGACAAATTTACAAAGTCAGGATGTCAATTCATTACTGTACAGCAAGAAGAAACAACTGCTGTGTCTCCTTAAGTACACAAGGAGCCATGCTTTTCTGTTTTCTCTTCCTCTCACAGACAGACATACACAGAGACCCAAGCTACTGCTAGCAGGTACTTCATCTTCACAAAGAAGTGGGCACTGCAACACCAGGGAAGGATCTGCTCTGTCTACTTCTTCCTGGATGTGTTCTTGAGTGTACTTACAAAGTTTGCTTCAACAATTCCATTTTTCTGATATGAACAATAAACCCTTGCTTCTGAAGGACATTGAACAAGCAAGCCAATAGAAAGAAAAGATAACTCTCTCTTCTCCATTTGTGCTTTACAAGAGAGGGGACCATACTGAAGGTCCAGAGGCACACTGTTCTTGATCTAATCCCCCTTCAGGGGAAAGTCACTTAGCGGTGACATCAGTAGGGGGCACAGAGATGCTAGAAGGAAGAACAGGTAGTACTTGGTGTGCAAGAATTCTGCCAGTAGCCTGCGGGCCATCAGGGAGCTGTGCATGAATATTTGGTATCTAAAATGGAGTGCTTTCTAGCTTCCCAGGGGACAAGGTCTTCATTTGGACTCTGCTATGTTGCCTTGTTGAAACGCTGCAGTCTTGAGACCATCTGTAAAAAAGCACTTCTGATTTAGGCTTAGCATGGGAAGAGGGAGGTAGATGCTCTTTAGATTTCAGACAGTATGAACAGTGCTCTAAACTGCCTATAGAGCAGGGTTTATCCTAATCCTAAAGTCTGCATACAGTCAAAAGGACTTTCAGCATACATGTAAGATAGATAGGACCTTTCCACGCAGAAAATTAGGGAGCTAATGTGCAGCTCAGCAGATAGGGGCAGAGAGGCCCAGAGTTGATTGATTGTATTTTGCAAACAAAAACTCGTATTCATGTCTCTTTTATGATGCTTTTCAATCTTTGTCTAAGACGGCCACATTCATCTCATTTCCTAATTCTTAGGAGAAATTTTCCCATTGAATATCCACTCCTGTCTAGGAAAGATGCTCAGGCAGGTCTCCCACCAAGCATTCTGATGCCATTGTTAAAAGTCTAATCTGAATAGGGATGGGGAAGTTCAGGGAGTGGGGAAGCCCGAAAGCATTAACCCTTTACAAAACACTACAGGCAACTAAGAAATGCTGAGAGTGAAATAGTTTTTCCCAAGGAAGTGCAAATCATTTGGTTATCTAATAGCAAATGGTCAGCTCTGAAAACAATCATACAAGTAACGCACAAATTGAGAAGGTAATACTTATGTATTTGGGAATATATTTGTACTATATGTGTCTTGTGTGTGAACATGCACGCACGCACGTGCATGTGTGTGTATTTATATGTAACAACAATTAATTCAAAGATGTGATTAATTTAAAAAGACCAAGAAGGAGTATATGAAAGTCTTTAGAGGGAGGGAATGAAGGGGGAAGAAATGATGTGTACATGTGTGTGTGCATTACAATCTCAAAAATAAAAGAAATAATTAGTAATTATTTAAAATTTAATTTTAAGAAATAAAACCAGGATTGAACCTGGGTGACTTTTATTCCAAAATTTACTAAGAAGAGGAAATGGTAACATAGGAAAAGAGCTTCTGAGGCTATGGAGGACAAGGGGTAGACCCTGGATGAGTCCTGAAAGAAACTACACCTCTTTCTCACTTCTTTCTTTTCCTCTGGTCCCTGTTTTTCTGTCCCTCTCTCCCTCCTTGCTTCCCACCTTCCTTCTTCCCTCCCTTCCTTCCTTTCTCCCCACCTGTCTCTGATGCATGTGTTAATATAGGTATGTATATGTGGGGAGCCATACATGCTTACATGTGTTTGTACATGTACATGTATATATGTGTATGTGGAGGCCATATCTTCTACATATTTTTTTTGAAATCAGGTTTCAGAAGTAGACAATTGTCTGGTCTGGCCAACTAGTATTCCAAGAGACCTTCCTATTTCCTCCTCTCTATTACTAGGATTATAGTTGTGGGCTGCCATACTTGTGTCTTTTTAAGTGAGGTAAGTGCTGAGAATCTGAACTCAGTTACTCAGGACTTAGAGGCAAGGGTTTTTCCAACAATGCCATCTCTCCAGTCTTTACTTGATTTTATTGAAGAATATATAGGAGCTTATACTGGTAAAAAGAGGAAAGAAATGACTTACTAGGAAAATAATCTGACATAAGAAATATCATGGGCATGAGACATTGCAATTAGTTTGGAGGTGTGTATTGGAGTGAATAAAGTCTCCAGGAATAGATATTAAATGTGCTATTTCCAATGGAAGCCAATTCTTAATCTCCCCCATCACCACATGGTGAACCATCCTTTATTCTCTTTCTCAGGCAACAAGCTGAACAAATGTGGACAAAAGTCAGAAGGTCGGCCTGAGTTATAGAGGTTGCTTCTGATCAAGAAACTGTAAAGTGAACTGAGCTGCTGAAAGAAATCTTTGTAAATTACTGTTTCTTCTCAGGAGAGCCTTCGATACATGAGTCAATCAAACTCAAACATATTCAATGCCTAATTTACTTGTTTTTGAGCTTGTAGTGAAATAACTGTTCACAACAATAATTTTTTTTTGAGACAGGGTTTCTCTGTAGTTTTGGAGCCTGTCCTGGATCTAGCTCTTGTAGACCAGGCTGGTCTCGCACTCACGGAGATCCGCCTCCCTCTGCCTCCCGAGTGCTGGGATTAAAGGCGTGTGCCACCACCGCCCAGCATACAACAATAATTTTTATATGTGGCTTTATCTCTATTTAAAGTTATAATTGTTTGAAGAGGTTACTTAGCCAAGATATATGAAATTATAAGGTAATGAAGACTGTTTGAAGGTGCTAGGGTTCTTATGCATTTTTTTCCCTTTTTGATTGTATGTTTTATGATTTTTATTTTATTTTATTTTATTCCTACTATACTCCTGCTATTGCAACTTCTGTATATCTGGTAAACCAAGGACTTACAAAAAATTTAAGGATAAGGTGGCACTGCAGTTGGTAAAGTTCTTGCTACCCAGCTCATAGACCTGTGTTTGAATTCCCGAGCACTCATGTAAATTCAGGCACAGAGGCTTGTATCTGTTATTCCAGTGCTGGGCCGTCTGGGCTGGGAATATTTGGTGTTTACTGGTCCACAAATATAAGCAAACTTAGCACATTTTTAAAAAATAAGGTGGGTAGTAAATGAGAAAGATATCCCACATGACCTATGGCCTCCACCATCATAAAAATGACAAGGAGACATAAAAATTACAAAAGTTAGTGTAGATCAAGCAGTCTACCTAGAGACAGTCAGGGAAGGGTGCGATCTGAAAAGTTGTGAAGAGAAGACAGGGGTATAGTGTTTGGGGGGACTTTGGGCTGCTTCATGTACTCTTAGATGATCAGGTATTTTAAAATTTTACGTTTAAAAGCTAGCAGGAGCATCAGCAGGAGAAAGAGAAAAGCATGACATATATCTGTGATTTACGCAAACTTTAGAAAGTACAGGCACAGCTAAGAAATACCTTAGCAAAATTCTAAAATAAAATTTAAAAAGAGCAAAGGTGTATTTAAGGTTTATTTTGAACACAAAAAGGGTCCAAGGTTGGGAACATCCTGCAGCAAGCTGTTTTGATGTCGGTAATTACATAAGTGAGAACTCACTGCTGAATTTGTATTCTGTCAGGTAAGTCAAGAAGGCCAAGAAGACTGTGCTTACTGATCTTCCATTGATGTGACAAAAAGCTTCTGACAGGAAAAACTGGAGGGAGAAAGGTTTGTTTGACTCAGAGTATCAGAGGAATTTCAGCGCATCATGGTGAGGAAGAAATGGTTAATTCGTGGTGGCAGAGGCATCTTTCTTCTTGGCAGACCAGGAGACAGAGATGGTCAGAACCAAGGGCCAGGCCATCATGTTCACCAGGTCAATTCCAGTGACCTAGGTTGTTAGCTAGACCCCAGCTTCTAAAGACTCCACAGAATTCAGGATGGATCTGTATTGGAGACTGGGCATTCAAAACATGAGGGCATTTTATATTCAAACCACAGCAAGAATCATTGATTTGACATCTTTGCGTGCAAGTCAGCCCCTGCAATGAAGACATAACTCAAACTCACATTTCCTGTGACTAACTTCTCTTCTAATTCTACTGACATCATTGATGTTATGAAAAACATACCTCAGACAGATGTCATGTAGCACGGAAGATACTGAAGCAGAGGGTACTGAAGATACAGACGACAGCAGACCCTGAAGGGGAGGATTCCTTTCAAGTAGGTTGACAGATTGGTTACATCCAAATAACTCTGACATGACATGATGGCTATAAGGAAGAGAATCAAAGAAAATCACCACCCTCAGCCCTTCTTGGCCAAAACTATCTCCAGCTGACCATGAAGAAGGAAATATTCACATAGTCATATGCTAATATGTGAGGGTCAGTAATTTCTTTTCATTGCATAATTCATTTTCATAAGAATATTCTTGGTTATTTAAATCTAACTCAAGTGAAAGAATGTTTGTCTTGTGGTAGTGTGTGTTTCATCAAGGTTCTATCAGGTCTAATCACAGAGCTACATTTCCTTCGGAATTTTCAATAGTTATATGAATTTGGAAGGGTCACACCGAAAAATCTGCATAAATGTGTTTATAAATTTGTTTGTCTCAGTATTTGAGTACCTTCTTGAAAGTGTTTTCCAAATGGAAAAAATCCTTGGCTAAAATATTTCCTATGACTTGTGTGGAATGTAACTCACTTGGGAAATAAAAGTAAGAGCACAAAATAAAAGGTTATTAAATTGCTATCTTAATATTGTATAAACAATAAAAGAATTAAAAATACATGAAATTTAATTACTTAGCAGACACAATATATTGTTTTAAAAGGAAAACAAAATAAAAAATGCTTTATATTCAAAGAAAATATGGCTTCATCTCTACCCAGGAGAGAATGAGGTTTGTTTACTGAGGTAAGGAGAATGTATGAAATTGTTGCTATAAAAGAGAATCTGAATCACACACAGAAATAGGTGCTCTTATTTGTTTGGAATTTCACATTTTAATCTTGTCACATCGTCTGGGCAGTTGAAGCCTGTGACAGATGAAGCACCAAGTGCCTTATCGGTCTGGAGAATTCTGAGAAAAACAATCTGTAACACTATCTGTAGTGTGATAGTTTCCCTAAACCTCTCTATAGAACTAGACACTATGAAAACATGGCAAATAAAGTGGCGCACACACCAACATATTCCTCTTTGCACACACAGCTTTAAATTTGCTGAATAAATTATGTCCTGCGTAGAATGGGGACATGAGTTGCCGTCTAACTTCTCCTTGTCTTTATAACATCTTAGCTACAGAGCTCTCTTGGGCAGAATTTGGGAAAGATTCATTTAGCTGAATCAAACTGATTTTCTTGGTCAGCCTTTCAGTCATCAGAATAAGGAGTCACCACAAGCAGGTGTTTCTGCAGTGGGTTCTCTTCCACTTTGGCTGTGCAACATGCAAAGGCAGCCTGAATGAAATATTCCTGACATGTCTACACAGTATTGACAACAAAGATATATGAAATTACTTAATACATTTCCCATCTCTTTCTCCCATTGGTGTTATTGTTTTGGAATCTGAAAGAAGACTCGGTCTGATTTTTAAGAAATTCTTTTGTTATTTGTTGGCCATTTATCATCTTTCCTGTCTCTTTAAACAGAAATTTCAGTTCTGCCTTGGTTTACAGAGTGTGCTTTTGCAAGAAGCACATATGATAATGCCATATTCAGTGTCATTTATAGTTGTGGGGAAGCGTTTGTGTTTCAACGAATTTTGGTCTTTTTCATATATAACTGATAATAATAACAGAACTTAGGTATTTTGTCAAAGATATGATATTATAAAGTAAAATTGTATTGTAT
>PVIU01004496.1:0-126281 GCA_004026605.1 Ondatra zibethicus | reverse complement strand
TGGGGAAAACAAGATATTCCAGGATAAAAACAAATTTAAGCAATATGTAGCCACGAACCCAGCCTTACAGAAAGTACTAGAAGGTAAACCACAACTAAGGAAGGCAAACGACACCCATAATAACACAGTCAGCTAACAACCCTACACCACCTCAACTCAAAGAAGGGAGACACACAAACCCTACCACAAAAAAGAAATTTATTTTTATATTCTATCTACCATCATAGTCACTAAAGATCAGAGATTAGTTGAAACACAGAAAAGAAAATTTGAGAAATGCCTTTCTGCTCCTTCATTCAGCCATTGTTTCCTCAGTTTCATGTAGTTCAGTGAGATAAAGATGTCTCCTGTTCCACCTGTAATTCTCTTCCGCCAGATCTTTTGATACTATTTATTACCTCTTAGAGACACTTGTTTCGAAATCCTTTGAACTTTCATTCCAGAATCTTAGTTATAGGAAAGAATTATTCATCATCCTTGGAGTTCTAATGGGTTTTATGTTTAGACTGCTGCTAGCAAGCTTTTGATTGGGCTACCAAAATTTAACAGTTGGTATTCCCACTCATTTCTAGCCAGCGGGAGCCATTAGCCTTAATGAAACAGCCATTCTTACAATGCTTGAATCAGATTGGCAGTCAGCTTCCTGGTAATTGGATTAGTAGAATAGTGTGAGTTTCAAGTTTCTTTGTCAATTTGCATATTCATACAAGTTCTGCTTCGCTCTGATTTATAACTCTTTATGTATATTTACATGGCTGGTCTTTCATTTTACAAGTGAATGGCTATCCCAAAGAGAATTTGATTGATTTGCACCAGCTCACATTTATATGAATGTTTAAAATCCATAATTTAAAGATATGGATAAATATGATTCCTTGTGTTCACGCATTTATGGAAATAAGCTATATTTTGTATGCAAATACAACTTATTATATCTACATTTAATTCTGCAATAAATCAGAAAGTTCTTTCACAGCATAATTTTTGAATATGCATATTCTATAAAATCTTGTTCCTGGGTATAGCTCTGGATATTGAAAAGCACTTGTAATAAATGATCAATACAGTGATTTAGAATTTAGAGTTCTCACATCTGCTGAACTTGGAGAGCTGCTAACACAATTTTGATTGATGTGGTAGTTTGGTTAAGAATGGCCCCCACAGGCTCATATATTTGAATGCTTGATTCCCAGTTAGGGGAACTGTTTGGGAAGGATTAGAAATTGTGACTTGGTTAGAATAGGTTATGTTCCTGGGGGTGGACTCTCAGGTTTCAATATCCCAGGCCGGGCCCAATGTCTCTTTCCCTGGGTGCTCTCAATGAATCAGAACAAAAAGCTCTCTGCTTCTACTCTAGTCCCCTCTAAAGCTGTATGTCAACCCCCAGTTAAATATTTTCTTTTATAAGAGTTGCTTTGTTCAAAGTGTCTCTTCACAGCAACAGAATGATGACTAAGACAATTTTTCTAACAAATGACCTAAAGATGTCTCAACTGTTGCCTTCTTCTAACTTCCTAAATTCTTCTCAGTTGTCATTCCTTTTCCTTGGCTGGAGCTGTAGCAATTAAATATAGTGGATAAGATCATTCTAGATGGGACATACCTTAACCTCTTTTGAAAACTTTAAGTTCTTTCTCAGAAAGAGAGGCATGATAGATCTCTGCATGTTCTTGTATAATTAACTCAACGAATATATGAGACTATTTTATCTTTTTGGTATATATTTGCTATATATATTAAATATCGAATTATCTTTAAAGCTAAATTGTCATTAAAGGAGAAAACACTCATCGTTTCAGACGATTTTGCTTTTGTTTTAGGATATGAAACCTCTGGGCATTAAAACTCCGTGGTTCTGGTTTAGTATTTTTCTTGAGGGTACAGACAAAATTTAAATGTTTTGTCACATGAAAATTTAGCCACTCAACAGACCATGCTCATGTCCACTCGTTTGGCTTAATACATCCTTACATCTCTTCGGTGATGTCTATAGTGTGGCAGTTAGCTACCCTCTCAGTGAAGAATCTGCAAGAGGATTCTGGAAAGAAAA
Source organism: Ondatra zibethicus (assembly GCA_004026605.1). Classification (NCBI taxonomy): domain Eukaryota; kingdom Metazoa; phylum Chordata; class Mammalia; order Rodentia; family Cricetidae; genus Ondatra; species Ondatra zibethicus. Next base: position 124,231 of record PVIU01004496.1, on the reverse strand, counting down.
ACTGACTTTTTCGGACAGTTTCCATGATACATTTATTATTTCTATTTTATTTTTTTCTTTAGAAGCTGGGAGCAAAGTACACTCCAAATTTAAGAGTAAAGGACCATCCAAGAAAAGGAATACTTGGAGACAGAATCATTGGGAGCCATGGTGGGGTATGGCAACCACAAAGAGATCCCTTTAGCTATCCAATCTATTTAATGCATTGTCACTAAATTGAAGTGTGCTACATTTAAAGAAAACAACATTACAAATAAATAATTATAATTTCATTGTCATTGAATGTCAATATGTATATAACTGCATCATCAAATATATTTTCCACTAACATGCTTTTTTGCAGGTGAGAAGGATGGAGAATTTAAAGATGAAAAGTATAAGTAATAAAATGAATAATTGTAAAGTAGACACAAGAACAAGTATCAGATCATATTGTGATAATTATCAATATAATTGATGAGAAAGCCTTGGTTAAAAATATGGCATTATGTATTAAAATCAGAAAAAATAAGTAATAAATGTTGAAAAACATTGCATGCCTTTTGAGAACAGGTATCGATGCTATATTAACTTGGGAATTGAAGGCAACCAAGGTAAATGGGATGCTAAGAGCCTGCATAAGAAAGAGAACATAAAAGAAATTAGATCTCTAGTCTCTACATCTCCTGTGTCACAACCTTCAAAGAAATGAAAGCAAAACAGCGGAATTATGAGGAACTGTGAGCAGCATCTTAAGCGAGAGAAAAAAATCAATACTTTGTGTTTCTGTCAAGCAGAGGAACCCTGGTAAACACCCATCAACAGGGCAAGGAAGATCTGTAAATGTTTGTGTAAGTGCAAAGGAGCATACTCCAACATAGAATGTAATCTTTAAAGTGTAATGATAGTTGGGGGCAGTGTTTTTGCACTGTGGGGCTAATGATGAGAGTAATGGAGCTATTTTCAATAAACAAAAAATTATTTTCTGTTTTATTAAAACCATAAATACATATTATGAATACAAGTGCATATTATCAATTTCTGTATTAACTTTTTCAAATGTTACCACATAATCTTCATTTACCACATTCTGAAACAATACACAAGCATCCCTTCAGTCCAGTGTAATCAACACTTCGGAATTTCTTGAACTGTATTAGAGGCTCTCTATGCGTTACTTTTAACACAACCTTTGCTGCAGTTTAATCACCTCTGAATGTAGGAGCGATAAGATTCTTCAGTGAATCATTAGATTTCGAAAGTGGAAAAATTCAAAGCTAGAAATGGACTTACCTGATGTGCTTGTGGTGTGGACTTAAATCATCAGACAGAATTTCTTTGACTATGCATCAGGAAATAAAAGGCACCACTCCGACTCTAATGTGAGCTTTCAAATATGTAGATAGAGCAATAGAGGGCTCATGTTCTCTGGTACCTACCTCATCTTGCCACCTACCACAATGGCATTCCCTTTTATGAATTCTGCATAGAGCTAGAGTATACCTAGTTCTCTTAAGGTAAGTTTTATTCAGAAATATTCATTTCAACTTTGTTCTAAAAAAAAAAAAGAAGACCCACAATGAAGTCTAACAGTTCTAGCCTTAAGAGCAATGGTAAAACACACCAACGTATTACAGAGCTGGTAACACTTAGTTTAAAGTTAAACACAGTTTCTACTATACTCCTGGATCAGTGCCTTGCTCCATCATCAGAGATACTTCCTCCTGCAGTAGATGGGAAAAATATAGAGACCCACAGCCAGACAACATGCAAAATGTGAGAGACCTTGGAACACTCAGCCGAAAAGGAATAAATTTCAATCAAATTCTTTCCCACAGGGCTCAAAGATCTCTGTGGCAGAGGAGGTGAAATGAGTGTAAGAACAGGGACGGGGGGGGGGGGGCAGAAAGGAATCAAGACCTTCGGCACACAGCACAATGGATGCGCATATGAACTCAGTGATTGAGGCATCATGCATAGGGCTCTAGATGGGGTCCTAGAGCTCAAAGAAGAAGAGGACTAAAGTTCCCATCCCTAACCCAGAAGGTGTCTCTAATTGAATGACACTTGAAAATGGAAAATAATTTTCTCCAAGCGAGTCTCCATGAGGAAACCACTCTTAAACTTGTTCCATGCCCAACAGTAGACAACTGGAACAAAACAAACTCAACAGACCCTTTCAGATTTTTTGTTTCCTCATGGTAAATCAGAGCACTTAGTCCTTTCACTCTTTCTTTCTCCTTCCTTCCTTCCTCCTTTCCTCCCTCCCTCCCTCTCTCTCTCTTTCTCTCTGTTTCTTTCTTTCTTTCTCCCTTCCTTCTGTTTCTTCCTTCTTTCTCTTTGTTTCTAACAGGTGCTTTGCACGTATATTATGGCTTTGGTTTGTAATTTTATGGGATTCCTGTGTATGTGGGTGTGTGTGTCTCTACATCTATATGTGTTTTGTATACGTGTATATGAATTTTTGGCTCATTTTATTATAACAGTTTCTTGGGTTTTTATTTACCTTATTTTGTTTTGTTATTATTCCTTAAATGCCTGTTCATTTTTTAACTAGAGCCAGAAAGGACTTTGATCTAATTGAAAAAGGAGGTGGGGAGGAGTTAGAAGGAAAAACAGAAAATATAAGGAGAATATCTTATATGAAAAAAATCTATTTTTAATAAAAGAAAAATAGCAAACGTAGCTTCCTGACTGCACTATTACTTTAATAACACATGATTGGTTAAAAGCTCTAGCAAAAGAATAATAAAACTGATAACCATATATATTCAGAAAGCTTGATAATACTGTACATGCTATTTTATCTGCTCCACACACATTTTTCACTGTGCTTCTCAGTAGATTCTGTATCAGATTTTCAAGTTTTACTGAACTATTTTCTGTGTTCCTTTTACACTACTTTTTGTAGTTGTTTAATGAAGATTATTATATACTGTGATCATGCTATATTCTGAAAATATCTCTTACATTCTAAGAAATTGCAACTTATGTTGGAAGTCATAGCCAAAGTTAATAATGCAACCTGTGGTCACTGATGCCTTAAGACTTCTATCCTACTGTGTACTAAAACCATTTCTTTAAATTGTCTTCAAAAGAACAATTAACAATCAGCCTTACTTGCCTTGGATTTTCTGTGTAATCAGCTTTTACAACATAAGTTAATGCGTAGGCATAATATTAAAGAATGTATTGTTACATGTCCCTGGCCTAGAGTAATGCTTGTGTATAATTTGCTGAATGCGGCAAATACAGAAGTTGAAAGGAATGTCTGAAATTCTACTATAAAAGTTGAAAGTAGCCAATTATGGATGCTGATTGATAAACAATGATGTTTCTTATTTAAGTTAGTTGGTATCAGTTGAAGCCAACATTTAATCCCTTGAAAAAACATGTTCAAGAGGTCTGTGAATTATGCCACTCTTTCCCCATGTGATGCTTTCTATGCTGCTCAGTAAATGCAAAGCAAAATCTTCTGTTAGGGCGTTGAGTTTGCCCTTTTGTATTAGGTAATTAATTGGTGTGCTATTCCCTGGGGAAAGATATTTCCCCCACTCTGAGCATGCTATAGTTCTTTGGGTAGGGGTTGAAGACCCCTGGGATTTCTTTGACGGACACATCCACATGTTTCTCAGTGTTGTCCTTGTTCAACCCATCTTTAGGCAGTGATATTGGTGAAATATTATGGATATAAATTCTGACATTATTAGGAGACACAATCTAGAACAAATTTCCTGTTCTGTTGGCTCTTAAAATTCTCCTTCCCCCTTTTCTGCAATGTTCTCTGGATCTTAGGTGTATGAGTTGTATTATAGATGTGTCTGTTTAAACTGAGCTCCAAAACTCTGCATTTTGATGAGCTGTCATTTTCTGTGACAGTCCTCATCGGGTACAAAGAGAAGTTTCCTCGAGGAAGGGTAAGGACTATGCACACTTACCTATAGGTATAAGGTCAAATCTGAGATTCAACATTTTTATTGCCAATTCAATAAAGTTCAGTGGAATACAGAAGCTAGATCATCAACAGTGTGCTCAAGCAGACAATTATCTATTAGTGTCTAATCTATCCAAGTATCTTGTACAGAAATAAGAGAGATTGAACCTTTAATGCAAGCTTCATTTTGGTTATAATGAATAAAATTTTATTCAGTTATCTATCACTATACTATAGTTTATTTATTTTTCCAATAATTAATAACTGCAGACATATATATATATATATATATATATATATCCAATTAGATAGTTAAAGCTATATACACTCAAACTGTTAGAAAAAGTTTATTGGGAATATCAGAAAGCTAAAATAGACCCAGGATTGGAATGATAACTGTAAACAGGACAAAGTAGAAAGAGGGAGAAGAGTAGGAACAGCAGGAGAAGGTAGAGGAGGAAGGGGAAAAGGGGAAGAAGAAGAGAGAAATAACAAATGGTTAGTATCATTTGCAATTTGTCAGATGTTTACTTATTGATTCACTAACCCTGTGATACCATGTTTAATAAATTGGCAATCCCCAATGTTAAGGAAACATTTTAGGATCACTCATTCAATAATCGCCAGACTTCATTTTATTAGCAAAAGGTTTTCATGTAACTCCACATTCTAACCATTATACTACACCGTAGTTCAGGAGACACTACTCACACACCAAGCTGAAGGAATGCACAGCATGTCTTTGATTTAAAAAAAAAAAGCAGGAATAACATGATTTAGTGGTAAACAGATGCACAATCTGTCCAAGAGTTGGACATTGGGGAGGAAAGAAGGTGTGAATCTGTGGGTGCTAGACAAAGTCTTTTAGAATAATGTTAGTGCAGGTACAATTGGATGACATACTCTGGCCACACTGTAGAAGAAGAAAAACCCTTGAGCTTGAGACAACACTGGCTTCACAGAATAGCAGAAGAAACTGTGTAAATAGAAAGAGTCCGTGATCCTGCCTTCTCCCATAACCAATGTTTTCCCAGTTGCCCCACTTTCTGAGATCACCAGACTTTTTAAACCTATTACCATTTTGAAGGAGATTTAAAATTGCCTCACTGGAATTATTTAAGCTCACCAACACTTATAAGAATCAAATCATTTTATATTTGCTGTGTGAGTAAGGTGACTTGAGAAATTAATTTTCTTCTCCAAATGAATTGCATAAGAGCTGGTATTCACGACTCAGTCAAGTGACACCCTTCAGTAAGAAAGCTTTTCTGAAAAGCAATTTCAAATTCAGCATTTGTTTACCTGTTGAATAGACTCTAATATTTAAGTTTCTTCTGTGCATGTTTATAAAGCAAATATATTAGAGTTCTCCATGTACATTTCAAATTTAATTTACAATCATAATGTTATAACTGCAAGGTTTATTTTCTAAACCACCCACAAATGATGATCTATAACTCATATTTATTTGAATATCTAAAAGAGATAGGAAAAATAATGTGTCATACTATTAAAATATATTAAAGCCAAAACAACTGAAGGGATTATATACAAGCTGAGTCTTTGGGAAGAAAGCAACACTGAGAGTATTGACATGTACAACCTTTTGAGAGAACAAAATGTTGATTGAAAGTATTAACTAGGAAAAAAGTTGCAAAGTAATAGCACACTATAACACAAATATTTAAGTTATTTTTAACTTCTTATTCTAGATCTGATAATTTAATTTTCTGCTAGAAATGCATTTATTTTAAAATGATGTATGAGGATGTCACGAAATAAGTTTTTATAGTTCTATGAATCAAGAAATTATTTTAGCTCATTAAGTTATTTACAGTGCACAGAAAATGAAAGGAAAGGTGTGTATGTTTAAGAAGGATTTGCACTAAGTTATTCTGAAAGAGACAATGCTTTGTTATGTGTATTATCTTCTTTCTTTTATTTAAATTATTTTTCTAACATGGTATATCCCGATTATGATTCCTTCCCCCTATAATCTCCCCAGGACCTCTCTACTTCCCCTCCCATCTTGATCCACTGCAATTCTGTCTCTCATCAGAAAACAATCAGTCTTCTAAGGGACAATATTGTAAAATATAATATAATAAATTATAATAATATAAAACAAAACTAACACTTTGGAAATGGGCAAGACAAACAGACAAACAGAAAGAGCCCAAGAGAAAGCACAAAAATCAGAGACCTTTTTGTTTTAACAATCAGAATCCCATGAAAACAGTTAACTGGAAGCCAATATATACTCAGAGGACCTGGTGCAGACTATGCAGACCCCATGCCTGTTGCCTTAGTTTCTTTGACTTCATAAGAACTTTGACCATTTTGATTCAGAGGGCTTTGTTTCCTTGGTGTCCTCCAACCCCCCTCTCTCTTATCCTCTTTCTACCTCCTCTTTCACAGTGTTCTCATATCCCTGAGGATAGGGATTTGATGGAGAGGCATCATCTAGAACTGAGTGCTCATGGATTCCTGGGAATTTATCTAGTGCCAGGTTTCTTGCTAGCCCCATAATGGCTCCCTCAATCAAAATATTTCTTTCCTTGATCTTATCTGTGTCCTTCCCCCATCTCGATTTTCCCGTTCCCTCAAGTTCCCCCTCCCCTTCTCCCCTTCTCTTCTCCTTCTGCCCTGCCTTCTCCCCGTACACAGATGCTCCCAATTTTGTCAGCTGATTTTGTCTATTTCCCCTTTCCAGGTGGATCTATGTAAGCAATAGAGAAGAGGGTGCCTGAACTGGCCCTGCCCTGTAGTCAGATTGATGAATATCTTAATTATCACCATAGAACCTTCATCCAGCAACTGATGGAAAAAAGAGGCAGAGACCCACAATGGCGCAATGGACTGAACTCCCAAAGTCCAGTTGATAAATGAGAGAAGTGATAATATGAGCAAAGAGGTCAAAACCATGATGGGGATACCCACTGAAACAGTTTGTCTGAACTAATGGAAGCTCATCAACTCAAACCAGACAGGGAAGGAACCAGCATAGGTCCAAACTAGTCCCTCTGAATGTGGTTGACAGTTGCATAGCTGGGGAAGACTGAGGGGCCACTGGCCATGGCACCAGGATTTATTCCTATTGCTTGTATTGACGTTTTGGGAACATATTCTCTCTGAATGGATACCTTGCTCAGCCTAGATATAATAGGGAAGGCCTTGGACCTTCTCCAAGGCAATGTGCCTTACCTTTCTGAGGAGTGGATGGAGAGTGGGGTGGGGGGGTAAAGGGGGAAAATGGAGGGGATGGGAGGAAGTGGGAATTTGGATTGGTATGTAAAATGAATAAAGAGAGTTTGTTTTCTTAGAAAAAAAGAAAAGAAATAAAAAAGAAAATAACCATTCAATTCTCTTCCATTGCATAGAGAGAAATATTAAGAAATAAATGCATATAAATACATTTAAAAAAAAGAACTGAGTGTTCCAAGGTTTCTCACTCTCTGCATAATATCCGGCTATATTTGTATTCATTCCCACCAGCTTCAAGAGGAGGAAGCTTCTCTGATGATGGCTGAGCAAGGCACTGAACTATGAGTGTACCAGAATGTCATTAGTAGTCATTGCTACTGCTACTTTTCTCTAAGGAGTATTATCTCATTTTCCCTGGGTTCCATGGGCTATCTAGTCTCAAGTTGTTCACTTGAGCAGTGTCAGATTTGGGTGCCATTTTGTGAAGTGGGCCTTATGTCAAAGCAGATGTGTTTTTTACTCCCACAGGTTTGTGCCACCTTTGCCCTTGAACATCTTTAAATATAGACAGCATTGTATGTTGTAGGAGGGCTGTTAGTTAGTTCCCTACTGCTCAGTCCTGAAATAATCACAAAAACAATAATATTTGCAATACTGGTTGGCCAATAGCTTAAGTGTATTTCTAGCTAACTCATATCTTAAATTAAGCCATCTCCATTAATCTGTGTATTGCCATGAGGCTGTGGCTTACTGGGTAAAGTTTCCAGCATCTGTCTTCCACAGGGCTACATGGCTTCTCCCTGACTCTGCCTTCTTTCTCCCAGCAGTTAGTTTAGTTTTCCCCACCTACCTCAATTCTGCCCTGCCAGGCCCAAGACAGATATTTATTAACCAATAAGAATTAACAGCATATAGAGGAGAACCCCACATCACCTCCCCTTTTCTGCATAAATGAAAATGAACATTTTAATTTTAACATGGCAAGATTACATATAACAAAACAGATATCAAGCAAGAATTACAGTTACAATATTTATATCTACTTTTTATTTTATCATAACTAAATAAAACTATAACTATCTACTCTTCAACTCCATCAAAGACTTCAGAAGAATATAATAGTACCTAAGTAAACAGAAAGTGCATTGTAGGCAATGTCTAACACTCTAGAATTGATAGAGACATATTGCTGCTTAAACAGTCACCCAAAGTTCTTCTGTATCATTGGAGCATCCATATTCATCCTACAGGCCCATAGTATCCAGCAGACTTTTCCATGAAGCAGAAAATGTAAAGATCTCTTCTGCCTTATAATGACAAAGTCCAACAGTTGCTTTCTTCTGTATCCTGCAGAATGTCTGGCAGACTCTTTCATGAAGCAGGAACCCCGAAGGACTGTCTCACCTTCTTCAGGCTACATTAACAGTCATTTCTCTATTGGTTCTGCATGTCCAGTTCATACATCATAACATCAAACAGTCAAGGCAAGAGCAGTTTCTTGCCCAAATGGCCAGCAAATTCCATAAGGAGCCTCTTCAATGCCTGTATTCCTCCAGAAGTAGATTGGTGCTGCCAGGAGTAGATGTGTCTCACTGTCATGAAAAATCCTAAATTCTTAAAACATTTTAAATGCAATATTCCATTAGTCTTTGAAAGATTTTAAGAATACCTATGTAACTGAAACATATCTCTATATATCTAGAAAACCTAACTAATATGACTACAAACATGATGATTATGGATGATTATCTATTAACCTGTATTTCTTAATTATATATATACATATTATATATAATATAATTATACATTATATTTTAAATAAGCAGCACAAACACAGTACCTTAATTGAGAGCAGAAATACATATATAAGAAAGTTGATCTTAAATTCGTATCAAATAAAGATCCATATCAATGCAAAGTATTCATTTATATATCATATACCCATTTAACTATAAACAAACATTTATAAATAATATTTGGGAATATGGGTGTAGTTCTTTCCAGACTGCTTTTTTCTTTTTTGTTGGACAAAGTATTTTTAGGGGTGTTCATGGCAACCTTTCTGGGGATCTTGGTCCATCAAACCGCATTAGTCTGGACTAACTCAGTTGGTCGAGCATAAGATCGATAATCTCCAGCCATGGGTTGTGCCCCAAAATGGGCACCAAGTTGTTATATGAGTGTTGTTAGTTCCTGGCTGCTCAACCCAAAAATAATTGCACAGAAACCATATTATTCGCAGCCAATAGTTTTAGCATATTTCTGGCCAACTCATATCTTAAATTAACCCATCTCCATTAATTTGTGTATTGCCATGAGGCTCTGGTTTACCAGGAAAAGTTCCCATGTCTGTCTTCAGCGGGGCTACATGGATTTTCCCTGACTTTGCCTTCTTTCTCCTAACATTTAATTTAGCTTTCCCCACCTACCTCTATTCTGCCCTGCCAGGCCCAAGACAGTTTCTTTATTAACCAATAAGAATTCACAGCATACAGAGGGGAATACCACATCAATTTCAGATTGAGGCAATTTTACAAATATTGTCTCAATATTTGTAATCTATTATCTTACAAAATTTATCTATAATTGTAACTTTCTTCATGTATTTGGTCTTGAGAACAAGATGGGAATTTATATATTTTACAAAATCATGGTACATGAAGTGTGAAGGATGCATGAAGAGCATGTGAATTTTCTGACTGTTACATGAGCAAAGTGGTGCTCACAACTCCCAGGAAAGGAGATCCAGATGCTGAGTCTGCCCTTTCCAATGTAATGTGCAGCTCCAAACATTTGCTCTGCCAGTTACAGCCAGTCATTCTCTGCAGCCAAACTTCTTCTGTGAACTTTGCAAACTTCTATTTCACATAAACAATCAGGCCCCCTTCGTAGTTCCTCACTCTGTTGGAGGGTGGTTCATTCATCCTATGGAAATACTCGACTGATTTATTATTCTCTAACTTGCTTTTGTTAGATTTTTCAAAGGTTTTTACTTTCTGCTTGTTTTTTAAGTCCGCATACTTTTTAATTTCAGTTTGAGAAGTTGTCTGCAAAAATGTGGTCATTTCTCATGAGCATCCTTGATGTAAGATGTGAGCAAAGATTTAAGACAGCATCTTTACTGAGTTTTGGATCGTCCACTTTTTTTTATCTTTTTTCTTCTAGCTTTGTCCCTTGAATATTCTGGCTGGGGTTTAAATAGAGCAACATTTGCTTATTTTATTTCAGTACTTATGAATCATACTCAGCTACCATTATGCTATTTATAGTATCTTATCTGGTACACACATATCTGCTGACTCTATGTCTATATAGGTAATAGACAAACTGGTAGCTAAACTAACTAGAAACAAAGGTTGATTAAATACTACCTTGATTTGTTTCATGACTCCCATAAAAGTAAAGCAAATACATAAAGGAAGAAAACTACAGTGAAAACTTGCAGAATTAGATTGAAATTATAACTCACATTATATTTTTATCTATGAGTCCCACATTCTATTAAAGCTGAATTAGTCTTACTTGTCATTAACAAAGAGATGTGAGAAAAATTGAAACAATGACTGTAAAACTATGTTGTATAATAGAAAATGCATTACAGACATGGGTCATTAAAATTACCATAAATTTAAAAGAGAATGTAATCATTTCATGGTATTCTGGTTCTTTCTAAATCTTTCATACATTTAAGGGAGGAAGACATTAAATGTACTACTTCAGCATTCATTTTCCAAGTGCAAAATTGGGAACCACCAGGTTTGTATTCTTAGTGAAGAAGTTACAGTCCATTTCATGACTCTCCAGAAATTTTACATAAATGTCTATGAAATGTGGCAAGGTATCTATGTGTTTTGAGTTGTAATGCCCTCCAAGTCTGACAGTAAATAAAAGTCTACATGAAATTGCTGTTCTCTGATATCATTGATAGTTAAGTTTGCAATGGTTATTAAACTAATCTTGGTGGGAGAAGGCAACTAGGAGTTCTGTTTTTTCCCGATTTTGGTAGTATCATGCATTAGCCCCAGAGAATTCATGACATTATGATTCACATGTATTACTTTTGTTTGTAAGTGTATTGCAAGAATCAAACAGCAATAACTAAGAAAGAAGCATGAATCCTATTCATAAAGCATATAACTAATGCAAAACAAGAGGCTGGCTTCTGCAAAAATATCTATGAAATTTTACTGTGGAAGTCATGTATGGGTTTTCTTTTTGCAAGCCTAATTAAAGCCCAAAATCCCTGAGGTAGTCATATCTATTGGCAAAAATAATGATATCTTTACATCTCCAATAAAAATGGATTACAGTTACACTCCTGAAAGTTTCCTCCTAGAATGCCGAGTATGATTGTTATCTTTATTTTTAACTTCTATGGGAGATGACATACAAGAACAGTCTACTCGTTAAAGTTTCTCTTTAATAACCAAGTTACTGTCACCCACTCTTCATCTAGTTTGTAATTTGTCACATTTTCTTTTTTATAACAAGATGCACACATGGCAGGATCTAGGTAGAAAATTCAGGAGCATGGCATTGAATAAAACACATTATAAGCATTATCTAGTTACTAATTACACTCTAACACAACACTCATCTGCAATGATTAATGTACTTTTAGCAAAAGAAAAAATGAGTCTTCCTGCATAATGTAGATTTGACCAACACTGCAATTAATCTTTCTATTTATGCGAGAAAGTGTTTAGTAAAAGTTTTACTTACTGAACAAACATAGATGAATTATCCTAGCTGTCAGTCAAAATAAATTAAAGCTATGCTCTCCTTGTGTTTCAGTATTGATTAATGTGAGCTAATAATTTCTTGATATTTGTCTTCTTCATGCTCAGTCACTGCAAGACTAGAGCCTTATATTATACATAAGTGGCATTTGTAAGAAAAAATTATATACACCACTTTTCCATGCTGTTACATACACTTTGCACTGCAATTAGTCTATTGTTACACAGAACAAGTTCTGAACTGAAAAGTCTTTGAACCCTAAAAAAGGAAATGATTGTTGGCTATGATGAATTTGGAGTCATTGTGTGATCAATGAGGTTAAAACCAAAAACCTATTTCTTCTAATATAATTTCACTTTTTGAATAGTTACTTACTTGTTGCTGTGATAGAACACCAAGCCCAAAGCAACTTACAGAAGGAAGAGTTTACATGGCCTTACTGTTCAGGAGGGTTAAGTTAATCATGGCCACACAAAGGCACAAGTGGCAAAGGACGCAGACAGAGCTGAAACTGAGAGATCATATTTGAACATGAAAAGTAAGATGAAAGAATACACTGAAATTTGTTGTATGAGGAGTGAAGCAGGCTGCGTTCCCAGCTAGCTTAACTCCCGAAGTAATTACACAGAAACTGTATTCATTTAAATACTTCCTGGTCCATTATGTCCAGCTCCTTATTGACTAACTCTCACATATTCATTTAACCCATCTCCATCCATTAATGTGTATTGCCAATTAACTGTGGCTTACTGGCATGAGTCTAACCAGCGTCCATCTTGTGCAGGAAAACCATGGCGTCTGCCTGTCTGCCCTTCTTCCCAGAATTCTGTTCTGTCTACTTGGCCCACTTAGGACTACCCTATCAAAAGGCCAAGGCAGTCTCTTTATTCAACCAATGAAAGCAACAGAAATACAGAAGGACCTTCTACACCAGAAATTGGTGAAAGAAATTTTCAGAGCAACTAAGACTTAGTTGAAAGGTTGAAGCTATGGGAACATTCTAGTTTCTTGGAAGATCCAAGGGTATCTTTTCCTATGAGACATTACCATGGGCTATTGACACCCAGTGACAATAACATATGTCATAAAATTACTGTGGTCTAGGAAGTTACCTACAGGCACTTTGACCATCAGAATATTTTATCTTAAAACATTATTCTGGTTAGTCATATTCCATTGAGCTGTGTGAAACATACAAAAGCATAGTAAAGACAATTATGAGCACTACACAATGCATGACAATAATAAGAAAACAGCTATACCATATCTTTTTATTTATTTACTATGTGGGATTTTAAAACATTATTTTTAGTGTTTTCCTGATATTTACATAAAAATATTATGAAACAGTAAGTCATGCTTTGGCAATAGTAGACAATAATATCTGGATTTGACTGTGTCCTTGATTATATCATTTTCCCTAGTGTTTGATCTAATCTGGTATTGTTTTGTCATGGCCCCAGGAACAATAAACTACAAACACTTACTATAGCCTGCATGGATAGTTGGCTATATCATCCAGACTTGTGCAAGTGCCATCTGTTTCTCCAATGATAAAATTCCCAAACAAGACACTACAATGTCCTGCCTCTATCAAAAAATGAGTCATGACTGATGTTTTTAGTGTGTTACATGTGAGGAATCTGAACAAAGTTTGCTTCTTTCCCTCTGCTAACAGGCTTATTTTTGTGCCTCTGTTTATAGCCCCTTTTCTATGTAGTGCAATTTAAGGATAATGCAGACCTCCTTTTCAATAACTTTGTCTTGTTTTTGAAGCACTAATCTCACACAAGAGTTCAGAAAGTTACAATGACATCATAATGTTTGTCTTAGTGTTTCTATTGCTGCAATAAAACTTCATGACCAGATAGATGTTGGGAGAGTAAGACTTGTTTCATCTTTTAGCTTGTGGTCTATCATCCACAGATGTCAGGACAGGAACTCAAAGCAGGGAACTGTTGAAAGGAGCAGATGCAAAGGTGATGGAGAACTGTTTCTTACTGTCTTACTCATCATGGCTTGTTCACCATCCTTATAGCATGCAATACCATCTTTCCAGGAGTTTCAACTTCTCCAGGGATCTAGGATCAGTTCCATCAATCATTTTTTTTAAAGTGTAGTACAGACATGACTACCTGCCAATCTTATGGTGGCATTTTCTCAATTAGTTTATCTTCCTAAGTATTGTAAGTTGTGTCAAATTGATATTAAACTATGAGTTACTATTAAGCCATGACCTTCTCTTTCTTGTTCATATCCAAAATCTTACTTTAATTATATCATACAATAAATCATAAGTAATTTAAGTACTATATAAGTAAAATAATTACCACAGTCTTTAAAAATTCAAACACTTTACAAGTTCAGTCTCTTTAAAACATCCAAACATCCAATCACTCATGGTTAAATCTCTGTTTTAAATATCTAACCCCTTTGAAAATATCCCAGTCTCTCTACCATTTCAAGACTTCTGAACTCTATGACTTTCTGTAAAATCAGACATATGCTACATACTTCTTATTTCCAAAAAGTCAAGCTAGGACACAGCTTCAGTTAGATCAAAGCAAAAATACTGTCCACAGTGTAAAGCTTATTATCAGACTTCTGGGACTGCTAATCTGGTTTCCAAATGGGCCCCCTCAACCCCAACTCCACTCTCTGCAGGACACATAGCTTTTCTTCTAGGCTCAGACCAGCACCTTTTTCTGGCTGCTGCTGTCCCACAGTACTGGCACCTCCATAATATTGGTGGCTCCTCTGTAGCTCTGTTGTCCCTTCTCCAATACCTTTTCTTGGCATCTCTTTATGCACTGTAACCATGAAGTTATAATCATAGTTCAAATCTTTAACTTATTTCCATGACTTATTCAATCTTAGACCTTCCACTTTAACTGAGCCTGCACATTACTCACTGGCCTCTTCTGACCTCTTAAATAACGCTAAAGAACACTTCATATAATGTGGAAACTATATTCAAATTAAAAAGTATATTCCTGAATTAACATAAAATATACTGTCTTTAATATAATTTTGATACATCCAAATATATTAGATGTGTTTGGAGGTAACATGTAAAATAATATATGAAAATGTTCGTGGCAATGTAAACAACAATTGTGGTAAAGGTTTCCTCTGAGTAGAGACAAGGGAGCTGAGATACAGAAAGTCTCACCTCACCTGTTCTTCACGAGTCCTTCATATTCATTCAAATCAGTATTGCCTAAGAAACCCTTACACATTTCCAGTTCTACTGCCATCACAAGGCAACTTGTTGCCTCTGAACCGCATATTATTTATATGGACCCTGAAGAAACACTTCCCAGATCTCCTGTCCAAATTCCTGGTCTCTTCTTAATCCCTGATAATTTCCCAGCTCCAGCTCACAAGCCCCAATTGTCCCGGTGAAGCAAAGGTTTTAACTGTGTTCCTGTTCTCTTTTTGCCAACTCTTCAGCTGCATCCAACCAGACACCACAGATTTTTGACACAAAACATCGTGCAGGTATCCCTGGTAGAGTTCTGCTTTCCTCTGGAACTTCATAAGCCACAATTTCATTATCAGTACTGCCCTCAAGTTTACTTTCTTAGCTCCTATAAAACAATCCACTGAGTTCTGAACATTCAATGGCTTTTCTACACTCAGGTTCAAATCCCATGCCAATTATCCTAAATATGTATGGTCAGGTCTGTCACAGCATCACCCAACTCTGGTACCAACTTCTTTCTTGTTAGGCTGTCTATTGCTGTAATAAACCACTGTGAGCAACATGATCTTGGGGAGGAAATGGTTTATTTCTGCTTACAGTTCCATGTCATAGTCTAACATTGAAGAAGTGCAGGGCAGAAACTCCTGGCAGATACCTGGGAGCAGGAAATGATGCAGAGGACATGGAGAAGTGCTACTCACTGCCATACTGTATACAACATTGCTAGCACACTTTCTTGTAACATCCAAGACTGCCTTCCCATGGTTGGCACATCCCACCCCCCCACCATGAACTGTGTCCAGCCACATCAATCATTAATCAAAAACATGCACTACAGACTTGCCTACAAGATCTTATGGGAGCATTTCTTCTGATGGGAGTCCCTGTTTCCAAATGGTTGTAGTTTGTTTCAAGTTGACTTAAAACTAGCCAGGATGATGTCAAAGAGAAAGAAGTTTATCTATGTTACCAAAGATTTAGTCCAACAGATCCTTGATGCTTAACTATAATCATTGATAGTTGAAAATGGAGGGTTTACTGCTAAGTAGTAGCTATCTTATAGAGGAGTAACAACAAAACTAGGAATGAATGAATAAAAAATTGAAGTAATTCAATCAGTCCAACCAATGACATAACCCAGAAACAAAATTCTAAATTTCCTTGAGGTTAGGTTATTTAAAGCAATAGTATTTTTAAAGTAAACATTCCTCAAAACTCTTTTTTAAATTTATTTTTATTCATTTTACATTCCAACCACAGTTTTCCTTCCTATACTTCCACCTGCCCTCCCCACCACCTTTTAAATAGATCAAGCCACATACTGTCGCCCACAGGTAGAGGGCCTAGTTCAGTCCCATGCAGGCTCCACAGCTGTTCAGTCTAGAGTTCCTGAGCTCCTATAAACTTGGTTCAGCTGTCTCTGTAGATTTCCTCATATTGATTTTGAACCCCCTTGCTCATATAATCCCTCCTTACTCTCTTTAATTGGATTCCTGGAGTCCTCAAAACTCTTAAGAGCATTCATGAATGGTCAGAAATTTCGAAGATAGTCTATCGCTACCAATAGGTTGTTGTATGACCATGTAAAGTCCAGAACATTTTCAATTCTCAGTCTATTATATCTGAAATGGTCAGAGAAACAGTATCCATAAATTTTTAGATGTGATACAGACTGATACAAGTAAAAATAGCCTGTGACTAATTAGTCTTTACTTAGACACTTTGAGAAATAATTTTAGGTTCAAGAATTTAACTGTTAATAATTATGATACAAAATTTGTGCATTAAAAGCTTCCAACTTAGGCAATTATAACTATTGTTTTACAGATTGTGATTTTTGTTTTTAAAAAAGGTAGAAAAAGATGATACTAAGAAGCTCTGAAGTTAAAACCTGCGGTGGTGATTTTAGCCATGAAATTTCGAGGGGTTGAAATGTAATAAGCAATTTCTTACCTGCTAAATTATCCCTGGCATATGAAAATACTTAGCTATGTGATTTGTATCCACTGTATGGTTTAAGAAATCAGTACAATTGAAACCTGTTATATCTCATGAGATATTTCCTGTATCTCATCCCCCTTGTCTCTATTCAGAGAACCATTACCACAACCTTTGTTTATATTATCATGAACACTTTCATACAATATTTTACATAATACCTCCAAATGGCAAAAAGTATATTTGGATGTATAAATATTATATTAAAGATCATATATTTTATGGTAGTTCTTGAATATCTTTGTCAATTTTTAATGTAGTTTCCACATCAATACAAAATATTCTTTAGCCTTTATTTGAGAAAATGTATATTCGTCTACCACATATATAATGCAATTCCTCAATTTAGTCTCCTCAACTGGGCAACACAGACTGTGTTCTTTCTGTTTTTTAATAATCTTTTCAGTATTATTGGAAATATCTCTGTACATATCTCCCTGATCACATGGGACTCCCGTGGAAGTGTACTTGCCTGATTGTAATATAGGTGCCTCTTTCCCTTCACGAGGGAGCATGAAATCTCTTTCCAAAGGGACTGTGCTAATTTATAAATCTGCCATTATAGAATGAGTTCCAGTTGTCCTATATCTCGGCAATAGCAGTGAGTATTTTAGAAATTACTTTAATTTGACAGATGTGAAATTGCAGTTAATTATTATTTTAATTTGCATTTCCTTAATTACTAATGGATTGGCTAATTTTCCGTGTGGCTGTGGTCTTTGTGAATCTCCTTTTCTGTGATTTGCTCTAATTTGCTAGTACAGGAAAACTTTTAAAAGGACATTTATTTGATTCACTCAGAATTTAGGTTGCAGAGAAATCTTTTGTTTTCTTTCTTTCCCTTTCTGTTTAGTTTTACACACAACCCATGCAGTTTTGAGGACACTAGTATTTAGGGGTATAAGGAATCTGTTGGCCTTTGATCCACAAAGAACACAAATGAAGTAAAAGGTTATATGTATGCACTTGTGCATCTATATGTAGCAATAATCAAAGCAAAAAAGCTATCAGTTTAGAGTGGAGGAGATGATAGGGGACACAGGGAAGACAGTGAAAATGAGTGATCATATTTCAACTATATTGTATTTAAATTTTTTAAACAAAAATAAAGTTATCAAAAATATTTTTATACAATGAAGGAGGCATCAGTTGTTTGTTTTCTTTTATCTTAATGTTTTGTGTCAAAATACATGATGTGGAGTGTTTTAGTATATTAAGTTGCTGTGGAGGTTTCTTTTTTAACAAGAAAAATTTGTGTCCATTAAAAAATTAGGAAAATCAATCCTAATGAAACAAAAACTAATAAAATATCACGTAATACAATAATAATTGAAAATGCATGTCATTCCAATGTTTCTTTGTTTATACAAAGGAAGTATACTTGTGCATGTGTATATCGTATATTCTCATATTTCCATTCTCTTCTAAACTAGATAACATTTTGAAGTAATTGATCAGTTATTTTCTGTCAGTTAATTTTCCTGAAGCTTGTTCACTAGTTTCCAACAATATGTTTTGGGTAAATATGCTATGATATGATATTCAGTCCTTGGAATTACATCAGTGTGTGCTTAATGAGAAACAATGTTTCCAAAAGAATTTAAGTTATTGGGTTGAAGCTTGTTAAATGAAAAGAAGAAGAAATTAACCCTATGCCACTTAAAACCATAGACAGAAAAGTCATCACCTGGCACAAAGCAAGTGCCATGCAGCAGAAAAAAAAAAAGCTAAACAAAAATTTCCAGCTTTTTCTTGTTTTTGTAGAAATGTAAACAAGCCTAGTTGTGGACTTCTCTCACATCCAAAACAATTTCTATTAACAATTGCATAGAACTGCCTTTCTTGTAATAATCCTTTAAAATGCATCATGTAAATGGTAAAGAAAACCTACCAAAATGTCTTGCAATTTTAAAAGAAATCTTAGCGAGGAACAGTATAATGAGAAGTAAAATCTAATAAAGATGCAGATTTTTTTGCAATAAGATCCATACTCAAATCTGAAGTGTACTGTAAGAATATATTCATGGAGAAATGAGATAATCTTCTGTATGCACTGTAAGGATGCATACGTGGAAAAATGAGATCATCTGTATGCTCAGTAAGAATGCATACATGAAGAAATGAGGTCATCTTCTGTATGCACTGTAAGGATGCATACATGGAGGAATGAGATCATCTGTATGATCTGTAATGATGTGTACAGAGAGAAATGATGTTGTATACATTGCAATGATGCATACACAAAGAAATCAGAGATAATCTTTGGTATGCACTGTAAGGATGCATACATGAAGAAATGAGGTCATCTTCTGTATGCACTAAGGAGGTCATCTTTTGTACCGGGGTTAAGGTTAACAGTAGTTGCAGCACACAAACACAACAGAAAACCCTCACTGTATGTAAATATGTCTGTATTTAGTCCTGAATTTTTCTAGCATGTAAAAAATATTAAACTAGGAGTCATGGTTCGTATCTATCCTCCCAGCATTTGAACAGCTGAGGAAGAAGCACTACCCTAAGTTAAAAGCCAGCCTGATCCATAGAGGGAGACAATCTCTAACAAAAAAATCCTTATAATTAAATTATTTTTTCCTATTACATTCTAGTCAAGAACTGTATCACTGAGCTATATTCCCAGTATTTAAACTAAAATTTACAATTTTTCTTTTAATGGCACAGTAATCTCAAGCATTACTGTAGAAACAGAATATATATTTGATTGTACTCAGTAACTATTATAAAATGTTTTTTAATGCAAAGTTACCCTTATAGATAATACAAAGTTATCTTTCACTATTTTCACATATCCTTTCTAGGCTCTGTCTACAAGCAAAGAACTGGTAGTGACAATCACAAACAAATGGATAAAGCTGTAGGCTGTGTTAGCTATAACATGTCTAATAAGACATATTCAAAAGTAACCGTAAAAGTGCAAAACACACATGCTAATAGTAGACATTGTGCAAACATAACTCAAATCTTTGGAGCAACAGATCCTCTTAGGAAACTGAGGAACATGTAAGTCACATGTGCCCAGTTCTTTTCCAAAATTTGACCTTGAAGTCATCACCTGTGGAGTGAGAAGCAGGGTTTGAGGTGATATGCATGAACAATAAATTATTATAGGTTCCTCTCTAAATGGATGGAGAAAATATATATAGTATTTGTCTTCTCCAAATATACCCAAGTGAAGCACACTGTGATTAGAGGACACATAGCAACCTGTAGAGGAGGTCAATTTATTTGCATAGAGTTCCAGCATTCTCTGAGGCATTTTCGTTGTTGTTTTTATATCTCAATAATCTAGAGGTAAACCACTGCTTATACTGTTATAAAAATGGCCAATAGGTAATTAAGTGATAAAACACACACACACACACACACACACACACACACACACACACTGCTTTGGCTTCAGAGAGTTGTAGAAAATAAAGTTTGAGAAAAAGGATTTGAGAAGGCAAGCTAGAAAAGACACCCTAGGAGATGTCATTGGATTTTTACCACAAATTAGGGACTATAAGCTTATTTTATATTTTTATTTTCAGTCAACTTCTGTTCTTCTTGGTACCTTTCAGCTTCTGGCTTCCTTTGAAGTTTTTACAGCTTTATTCACACTGTAGGTTCCTCATTTCTAAGCTAGAATATTTCATTTGAAGTTTTCATCCCTTCCACAGGATGTTGAAGGTCGTTAGTGCACCATCTTTTGTGTCTTTCGGCTTCATCTTTCTTTGCTATTTTTTTCTTCCATAGTTATAATTTATTAAGGCATTGTGGCTAAAACTATATAAATGATACAGTGTTATGGTTTTTGTCATTTTATATGTATTATTTATTAATGTTTACATTCAATTAGCTGGTTAAAATTAGGCCATTGTTTTTTCTCTACTTGATATTTAAGTAAATGGTTAAAGCTATTAGTGGTGTTTGGAATCTCAGATTTCTAGTATTAAAGAAGAAAATAGATAAGACAAATAGCTATCTTGGTTTGGATTTGTCATCTGAAAGGCTCTAGTCACCTCAGTAGCATTGCAAGTATCTAGGTAAAAATTCCAGTGTAATTTATCTCCAGAAATAAAAGATGGTTTTCAGGGAAGGACAGGAAAGTGGAAGGAAAGGAATGTGTAACTTGTACTGGCAAATTCAGACAAGCTCAAAAATGGAAGAATACTGTAAAGACAGAGAAATCATCTAGAAGGGGCCTAATGTAACATTTTAGTTTAAAGTGAAATAAATGAAACTGTCCAATATAAAGATAAAGAAAGAGGAAAATAAAAATCTTTGAATTCATAATGCCAACAATATATATATATATAAAGAAATAAGAGGATGAACAGATTTCTCATTTAGAATTTCGCTGATTCTCCCCAAATGATGTATCACAAAAGCTCTGTATATCCAGAACTCAATTTTGATGAGCAGCAAAACATTCAAGTGTGTCAAACAATTGAACTCTTTCTTGCATGTTTCATAGAACATTTAAATTGCTTACTACTGTGATGTTGCCTATGCAGAGCTCTTCTCATTGTTGGTTCCATTTCCAACACAAGGGTGAAAACTAAAGTCACCAGGACCGAAACTTTTAATTGGCATGTCCTAGCTACCTCTCCTCTTCCTGCTTGTTCTTTTGTCTCCATGCTCTCCTTTCTCAACACTCTACTCTCCTGCATCTTTTTTTTTTTTTGTCCTCACCACTCTGTTATGCAACTTTTATTTTATATTTGGGGCAATTGGAAGTCTAATGTATTCTTTTAATATGTAATTTATTCTAATATTTGTATTAGTTTATTGAGCCTTCCTTCCGTGTTTAGATTATATTTACCTCCTTTGCCTCACCTCTTTCCATATTCACCTGCACTTCCCTACTGTTGTGTGAGACTGTTCCTGGAGAGATGTGAACATTCATCTCATCCTAGATTAACAAAACAATCAAAAATCCCTGATGACAGAACAACGTGCAGAAAACACTGTTTTCCGACTTGGTAAAACAATGAGTTTGGGGGGGGGCGGCTTTCAGGAATACGGGTGAGGGGTCACTCTGAGAAGCAGAAATGACTCAAAGACAGTAGCATCACCAAAGCTCCCCCTGTGTGGGTGAGGGTTCATAAAAAGGAGAAACCTGTTGGGCAGAGCACAACCTTAGACTAATCAACAGGTTAAAGAATATCCTTTCCTGGTTGTTCAGTTGGTCTGAGTCTTGTCCAGGCACCTGAGCTGGTCTGTATTTTTTCTAGGTGTCCATCTGAACTCTTTTTCTTTCAGGCTGTTTGGTTGATCTCTATTGCTTCCAAATGCCAGACCATCCTGAGATTCTTCTTTGCAGCTTGGCTTACCTTAGCATGAATTTCAGAGCCTGCTTAAACATACACTCTTGAGGCATCTAAGTTCTAGTGTATCTAGTCAGGTTAAGTGACTTCCTGAAGCTATTTTGAATTGTTTACTTCCTGTACTAAAGGAGATTTCCTGCAGTGTGGAATGTTTCACCTCCCTCCAGAATATTCCGTTGTTTCACTTCTTTATGAAAATCTTACTTTGAGATATATCATTGTATATAAAAAAATTCACCTGAAGATTAAAGTTAGGAACGGTGTGTGATATGAGGAAATCTTTAATCCTTAAGCAATCAGATATTTACTTAAATAACTGAATAACTGACTTTGTTGTGCTCTCTCTACTAAACTTATTTGGCATGAAATGAAGATTTGGACCTTTGTTTTGTTTATGTTTTTTTTTCTTCCTGTGGAGTAGACATGAAGGTTCTGAACATTCTTTTGCTTGTGTTTTGTCTTATTTTATGTTTTTGCCCATTGCTGTTTCTCATTCTCTGATTTATTTAGTTCCAAGTCTGTTACATATTTTGATAAAAGAGCACCCCTCTCTGTTCTTCTTTGGGTTCTCAGGAACTTAGCCACTCTGCCACCTTTTACTGTTTCTGAGTCTACCTGTGTATTTATTTTCAATATGAAACTTCTAGCTTTAAATTGTGCTTGGAATGAGGAATAGGAGCGAATGTCTGTACTTCTTGAAAGCAAAACTTGATTGGAAGTCCTATTTATTATTTTTCAAGTTCAGTAGATTGATTCTTAAGTACCTTTTTATGATAAATGGAAACCCTTAATGACAGAAATTTTTTTAAAGTAAATAAGACATGCAGTTTTCTTTGTATCTAAAAATTATCAAATATTTCATATATTCCAGATAAACAATATGTAGACTCAAAGGCGCAAATAAAAATAGCACAATAGCTCACAGCAGAATGAAAGCAACCCTTGACTCAGTGCTGTTTCTCATTTCCCATGCTTCTATACAAATATTACTTTACCTCCCTACATTTTCTCTTCTGAAATGAAAACTGACAGTTTCAACAATTAACAAAGAGGAGTATGCCAAGGTCAATTAATTTATTAAATATTAATACAAGCCTTCATTTTTAAATTTTGATAATTATATAGAGAAGTTGCATTTTCCTCCAACATCCCAGTGAATGTTTTGGCATACTCCAATGGAAGATTGTCCCTATGTGGAGATAGCTGTGAGGATGAAATGAAGAACAGGTCGATAAAGGAAAAGTGCAGTTAAATTAAAAAGTAGACGAGAGGAGAGTCTTTGGGAATGGAAAGGCTGTCAACTATTCTGCTGGGTTAGTCAGTAAGTAAGTTCCAGTGTTGAGAATTTTTAGCTTGCTTTGCTGAGCAAAGTAGAGAGAACTCAGCTCAATAGACTGACAGCCTCAGAGACAAGCAGGGAACAATTGTCACACCTCTTTCTGATAAGTCAGCAGGTTAATTAAAGGCAATCAATTTAGTGACAAATAAAAGAGAATTGCCAGGATTGTTTCAACACCAGAGACAAAAGGCAATCAATTCAGTAGTGAGTCATCCATGCCAATTTAAGAAAATGTGGAAGGAGAGTGTCCCTGATTAGATATACTAAGACAGAGAGTAATAACTAGTAAAATTTTAGTGACACCTTTTTAATAGCTTGGTTTTGTTTTATTGATTTTTATATTAGTATCTTGTATGATTCTAACCAAAATTTCTTCACCTTGAAAACTAAGAGTATACCAAATGTGACTATCTGTTAGTGTTCCCATCGGATCATGTATTTTACCACTTGGTCTCAGCTGTTTCAGAAAATGGTGTAACCTTCAGAATACAGCACCACACTAGAGTATATATGTTACTATGGATGGGGCTTGAGGTGCTGTAGTCTGACTCCATTCCTGGCTCTCTCTCTGATTCCTGGATGCAGATGAAATGTGATCAACATGCTTCGTGTATCTCCTACAAAGCATTCACTGCCAACTACCATACCTTCACTATCATGATAGACTATATCCACTTTATTAGCAAACCAAATATACTTTTTTCCCTTAAATTATCTTCGTCAGACTAATTTGTAACAGTAACAGTAGAATAACTAAGGCAGAATTTATAATGGAAGAGTGAGGACACTGCACAGTAAACCGTACCATGTTGTATGCTTATGCAACTGATTTCTGTGAGGACTGGGGAAGAATTTGTAACTTAAGCCTAGTAAAGCCTTTGAGTTGTGTAAGAACAGTGTAATGGGTTTAGGAACAGTGTAATGGGTCTTGTTGGGTTTAGGAAGACCAGAAAGTAAAGAAAAATGTGGACTATGGAGGTCTGGTTGTGAGCTTCAAAGAGGAAGAAAGAATCTAATAATGGCTTTGGAAAACCAGATTAAAAAATGCAAACGTTCATAGACAGATGTGACCCACTTTTTTCATTCCACATGAGGCACACAGTCTGGCATTGGTCAGCAAGCAGACACATAGCGACATGAAAACCCACTTCTAGTTTCAATGTTACAAGGAATCACACAAAGTTGGCATTTTACCAAAGATGATTTATAACCATGAATTACATAAAATGGGATTACATCATATACATAACACATGGTTCCCTGGATATCAAGGGCTTATCATCTTATCTAATTATGATATCCTTATCAGCACCATGGTTTCTAAATTTTAATAGGACTTTACTGACTTTCATTCTCTTCATGGAATAGAGATTTATATCATTTTCTGCCAAAAAAAAAGAAAAATACTAGCTGCATGGTGCCAATGTCACTTTAGTGAATATGAATGAGAAAAGTAATAAATCCATTTGTTTTGGCAAAAGAAATTTCAAGCAAGACAACACTGAAGCCACACCATGGCTTTGACTGCTCACATTTAAATCTGCAGCCAAAGAAAATAGTAAATTAAAAATGGAAAGTTTAGAGGGAAAATATTTGTATGTTCAGTTATGAGCTAACACGTGCAGATGACAGAGTACCTAGAATTATTAGGTAGATGAGCACCACTAAAGAGTGACATCTGTTCTAAGAAAGAAAGACAGATTTCTTGAGTGCAATAATTTACCCAAGAAAGTCTTCAACTTTTGCAATGGAAAATTCCTTTAAAGAGGGGAGCCTAAGCTTCAAAGGCTAAAATTTTTCCTGCTCCTGGAGAGTAACAGCCTTTGTCAGCAAAGAGGAACTGATGTAACTGTGGTCCAGGAGGCAGGCTCCATCCAGAGATGGCAGGGGTACTTAACACTGGATGTGCCGATATGAAAGATACTACATTGAGGAAGTTATGGGTCATGTACCACAATTCAAGAGTGCTGTTAAGGCCAAGCTGCATGTGGCAAGGTTGGAGTCCCTCTGAAGTGGTCCTGATAGTCCACTGAGTAAAGCTGCAATGATGAAGACTTGTATGGTACAGAGGCTCGAACCACTAGATGCCCACTGAAGCAGTCTGCATACACCAAAGACGGTGATTCTTTAAGGCAATACTTACTGACATTTACATCAGATTGAGAGGAAGGAATACCGAAGATACGACTGATTTAATCGTGTCATCCTAACCCTTGGGTGACAAGTTTATAATTTTAGGGTTTGGTGATTGGTATGCTGGATTTGGGGTTGGTCTGATAATGTACTGCAATAAGTTTATTTCTTACCTTGTAGTAAGAAGTTGTACCCTGTTCTATCGTATGTTGGAATATATAGTTTGATTTTTGATTTTGTAATTGTTACCATTAAGGTTTCCTCTAGTCTCACAATAGACTTTGGATATTGGAACATTATTAGATTGTTAAAGACTGTGGGGAAACACACAAAAGTCCTAGAGCTAGGGTCCACTTTCTGTGTGTTCTGTATTGAAATAGGGAAATATTTCCTGCTCCTGTTGTCATGCCTTTCTTTTCAATGTCTTTGTTTCAAGATGAACTTCATCCTAGTAGAACTGAGAGCCAGAACAAACCTTTTCTCCCTTAATTTGCTTTTTTCCAGGTTATATTACCAAAGGAAATGTAAATTACGGTTTATTTCCTTCACATAACCCAAAGACAAAGTTTTCCAGAACAGTAAATATTTGAAATAATCAAGTTATCATTATATTTTATTCATTTAATTTCCTTGGCAACAAAATGGTAATGAGGTTGTGTTGGAAATGCCTAGATAATAAGGGCATGACTTGTTATGTTTTTATTCCTTCTTTCATTTCTGAATCTCAAGAGACTTAAATATACCCCATTAATCACTAATGATTACTTGGAAGAATGTAGGTAGATGATTCGAACATTATTATCTACAATTAAATATTACCTTGGACACCAGTCTTCTTTATATGACATAAAGGAAGTACACTTTTTATATTCAAAGGGCTCATAATGAATAAAAGAGAAAGACACTTAAAAATGAACATATCCTCAAACACCCTGTCAATTTTCGGTGGGATAATTGCACAAAATGAATTTGAAAGTCATAGTGAATAATTTACTCTCTTTAAAATATATTATATTTTTATGAAAATATTTTCAGTAGTTTAAGGCCTGTTGGGTATGATTAAGTGCATTTAAATGATTATTTTAGTTATCACGGACTCAGGAATGATTCCCGGCTTGGTTTACTTCCCTGTTGCTGTGATAAAAACATTCTGAACAAACACAACTTGGGGAGTTAAGGTTTTCTTTCATCTTCCATATCCTGGGTCACAAGCCAATACTAAGGAAAGTCAGGGAAGGAACATGAAGGAAATAACCTGGAGACAGGGACTGAAGCAGAGACCAGGAGGAATGCAGCTTATTGGCTTCTTCCCTCTGACTTCATCATCTATCCTTCTCACACATCCCAGGCACACAAACCTCCTGATAGCAAGGGCCCACAGTAGGCTTCACACTCATACATCAATTAGCAACTAAAAGCATGCCACATAGCCATGGCCACAGGTCAATCTGAACTGGACAATTTCTCAGTTTGGGTTCTTTCTGCCCAAGTGACTCTAGTTTTGGGTCAGATTAACTGAGAAATATTCCATTTTGAAATGACTAAATTTCTGGAAATTTTTCAGTGAAATATTAATGAGAAAATAACAGAAAGCTAGTGTAAGCATGCATCCTTTCAAAAGACAAATATGATATGATAGTTCATCTATGTGTGTCTAAGTATTTCTTGGGAACAGTTTTTATCCAGATAGATTATTTATTTGGAAAACGCTGTACTTAAAAGCGGTAAGAAAGTCTGGTTCTGTAGTAAGTTAAACATTATAAAATTCAACTGTCTACTGTGCCAAGTGTCTGAAATGTCATCACCTAGGATGGTAAGAAGCAGGCACCCGTTATGCTAGGATTGCATAATGAAATCCACACCACAAAATTAAACTATGAAAAATGAATTTTGGTATGTATAATGAAAAAAGATAGTTTGTTTTCTTTTAAAATAAATAAATAAAGGGGAAAGTACTTCTTCAACTTTTTTGGGGAAAATAAATATATATCCCCCCAAAATTTTGATTTAAATTAAATTAATGAGAACAACTGCTTATAAACTGTTTTTTCAAGTAGCTCTCAAATGTTTCAAATTTGCTTGTATTTGATAATGAAGTATCCACTGATAATTTGCATCTGTTTCTCCAAAGAGTCTTCAATCAAGTATGCAACAGCTAGCATAGATAACTAATCCATTTTTTTCTCTTTAATGTAATCATAAATAAAGAGGTTCATGAACAATATTTCTTGATTCATTTCTATATTAGCCATTCTTGCAAATATATTATTCTGCTTGAAGGTCTGGCCTCATGTGATTTGTACACACAACAACCTTTTACAAAGAACACACAGATATTACACAAAGATTCAAATTCCCTTCTAACTATATCCTTGACATTTTAACATGATCTATGAAATTCATTCTTATATCTGCAAAAGTGGATATGGTTCCAATCATAAGAGATATTTTTATTTCCATTACACCATTAGTAAAATTAATATGAAAATTGGAGACATGTCAATAAGCGATATCTCCTTCTCCCTTAAAGATGAAAAAGGATCTGAATCTACATAAAGCAATGTAAAACAAGGGTGAGATGAGAAAGGAAAGAAAGATGAAGACAGGAACAAAAATCAATGGCCTTGACCTAGAACTGGAAAACTATGTTCACTTTAGGCACAAAGCACCATCATATATCGTTACTGACATTATTATGATTTGCACAGAGAAATAAAGATTTCAATAACAAAAATGACTGCAGAAATTAGAACTATAGTACTACTAATGTGTCCTCAATTTTGTAGCACAGGAAGCTTCATTCAGGCTGAATGTCCATTTAACAGTGTTGTGATCTCAGGTCCACCCAGGTGGCAGAGGCCAGAAATAAATGACTCAGAGAATTTCATAACTGGTGATGCCTTTTGCCATCTCACACTCATCTCATAAATTATAACTCTGTTAAAATTTGGAATGTTTTAAAAGAATAATTTGTCTAATTGGCATTTTTATATATGTCAGCCTTTGTCCCTACATATTATACTAGTTCATAAAATAATTATTAAGTTAAAATACTGATCTGTTAGACTATACCTTTCTCTAATTTCATTAAAGATTATGTAATGTGTTAAACAATTAAGTTTGTGTTATGGATTTTAAAATCTAGTAAACTATCCAGTGATTTCATGGATTTATATCTGCTTTCTTTAGTCACTTTAATCCTGCTGAGAAAATTGGGAGCATGGGGTAGAGGGAGGAAGGTAGAAATAGAGAGGGGGAAGGAAGGGGAGTGGTGAAAAATATATAGCCCAATTATAAACAATAAATTGTAAAAGAAGAATAAAATGATTTTAAATATTAAAAAACTGCTTTCAAAATTTCTTAACATGTCTTCAATTCTTTCACAGAAAAGACTACCACAGAAGCCTCTTGTGGAAGGAAATCCCTTATAGGTGCTGCTCATAATAGTAGAACAACAATGAAGATGTCATAGAGGAGAATCGCTCATCAGAATAAGTTGGAAATCTTGGATTGGTATGACTTATAGAAAACTGGTATTTTTCCTTTCAAAATAAATGTTTCTAGGTATTGAAGACATTCACTGAGGTGGCTCAACTTTTTGTGCAAAACTGTAGATATTGCGAAGCAGAAACAGATTGTTAACTATATATAGAACGATAGTTGTAGATTTATTTCATCAATTGTACAGGCTTCGAAACAGTGGAATTTTATGAAATTCAATGATTTTCAGAAGAAGCAGGTGAAAATAATACAAATAAATACAGGCAAGGGGATCTAGAAACCTATTGTATTAGTTGCTTGTCAATGTGACAAAACCCCCACCAAAAGTAACTTAAGGAAGGAACAGTGTATTTTTCGTTGATGGTTTCAGTGATTTTTTTGGAATCCATTATCACAGCAAGGGTGTGTTGGCTAAATCATGTTAATGTGAGGTGATACCACCTACCATGTTAGGGAGTAGCTTCCCATTATCTTGGTCGATAAGGAATCAGAGAACACACATGGAAGAAAGGCATCAAAGACTCAGGCCTCAAGGACCCAACCTCAATCAGATGGGTCATTGGGCATTTAACACACAACACTTGAAGGATATCTCAGATTCAAAATGTAACATCTAGTAATCAAAATTAATTACTTGCTAGAATATTTTCCTTGCTGTTCCAAACATCTGGGGAAATAAAGGGAGAGATTTGCATAAATAATATCATGGGCTGTATATGAGATTTTCATATTCATGAATCAAGGAAAAGAACAATTCCCTCCAACAATGGGCAAAATCCCAGCTTCTTCTAGAAACACTGACTGACCAGACTAGATACAGGGCTCCCTGAATATTGTGTGAGTCTAGTAAATATTTTCTGGCTCTTTGTAGCTACTAGCCTCTAGAACTCATGGTTCGCCATCTTATGCCATCTTGGACAGAAAGTTCCAGAATATAATCTGTTTTATACTGTACACTGTACCTTACAAAGCAATTAGTTTTTGATGGGATGTTAAACACATAATTTATTAAAGGAATATATTAAATTATATGCCTGGGTATCTTATCTTCCAAAACAGTGTGTCTCCTGGAAATAAAGGCCTGAATCACATGGGTAAGTCAAGCTTTAGATAGCATACTTTAGATAGACACTATTTTGAGCTAAGTTGTAGCATTTGTGAGTCTTCCCTTGATGGTCAGACAGCAGTCACACATGACGTACAGTATGTAGATCCAGACTTCAGGAAACATGTGTTCAGTTCTTTCTCTGTTTGAGTATGTTATTTGGACCTTCCACTTGATAGAATACTATTATTTAGATGTGATGACAAAGATTCCCAGTAGGATATGTGTGCTGGTGGTAAAATTATTCTGTCTAAATCCATTAAGACTTTTCATGCAAATTAAGTTTAATAAATATTAAGAGTCATTACATGAGCCATTTGCAATCATAAGTTTTTTCTGTCCTTTGTTGATTAGAGTCTTTTATATTCATAATATTCATCATTCAGGAATCTGAGAGTTATGCCTGTATCATAGGAAGAAGTTGAATTTTGAGGATATCATTTTTGAAGCTCATAAATCTGCAAATAAAGCATCTTGTTATTCAGTAGAGCTATAGAAGTTCTTCTAATTATTCAATGAACTTTGTTTTAGTTACTATTTTATTACTGTGAAGAGACATCAAATGATGTGGGACAATGGTCTGTATCCTGTCAATTATATTTTAAGTAAATGCTGATTGGCCAGTAGCCAAGAAGGAAGTAAAGACAGGGCAATGGGAACAGGAGAATTTTGGGAAGAGGAAAGCCCATGTCTACAGTCGTGACCCAGCCACAGAAGAAGCAAGATGTGATTGCCTTACCAAATAAGGTACTGAGCTACATGGCTAACATAGACAAGAATAATGGGCTAATATAAGTTATAAGAGTTAATAAGAAGTCTGAACTAATGGACCAATCAGTTTATAAGTAATGTAGACCTCTGTGCATGTCTTTGTGACTTAACGACTTTGGGACTTAACCAGGCAGGACAGAAAACTTAGTCAACAACCAAAACTTTTAAATGAGAATTTAATTAGGGGCTGACATACAGTTTCAGAGGATTAGTCCATTATCACCATGTCAGAGAGTGTGCTGTTATGTGGGCATGGTATTAGAGCAGCAGGACAGAGCTCATACATATATAATTTGTATGCCTGTCTGCCTGTGTGTGTGTGTGTGTGTGTGAGTTTGTGTGTGTCTGTATGTGTGTAGAGGGGTGAAGAATGTGTTCCTATGAAACCTCAAAGACCAAGACCAGTGATAAACCTCCACAATGCCACACCTCTGTATACCATCCAAAACAATTCCACTAAGTGGAGACTAAGCACTCATGTGAATAAGCCTATAGGAGCAATGCTCATTCAAATCACCACAGACTTACACATTTTAATTCTAAGATACAGTCTGCTACACAGGTAAACTTTTTATGGCATGAATCATAAAATCATTATCATACTCACCTCATGGATCAATTATTTCAATCTTTCTTCAGCAACTTTACACATAATTAGTAGCACAGGTTGTGCCATACAGAATGGAATATTGGCACAAACTATTTTCTCCATTCTTCTCAGAGAGGTGGGAACTTACAAATAGAGTAACAATGTCATTTACTTTTACTAACCAATGTCATAATCCAGTGACATTTTTATTGATTCTGCATTTTCCTTGTGGCTGAATTTCTCATTTGGGAAACTGAGTTGTAAGATGAGGAAATAGGCTGGGTGGTGGTGGAACACGTCTTTAATCCTAGTGCTCGGGAGGCAGAGGCAAGTGGATCTCTGTGAGTTCAAGACCAAGCTGGTCTACAGAATGAGTTCCAGGAGAGGCTTCAAAGCTACACAGGGAAAAACCCTGTCTTAAAAACAAACAAACAAAAAATCAGGAGATCATTCAAAAATTGTCTCTTTTTTTTCCTTTTTTAATTGATTTTATTGAGCTATGACTTTTCTATGCTTCCCTCCCTTCCTCTCCCCTCCCCTTCAACCCTCTCCCAAGGTCCCCATACTCCCAATTTACCCACGAGATCTTGTCTTTTCTACTTCCCATGTTGATTATATCCATGTATGTCTCTCTTAGGGTCCTCTTTGTTGTCTAGGTTTTCTGGTGTTCTGAATTGTAGGCCGGTTTTCTTTGCTTTATGACTAAAAGCCACTTATGAGTGAGTGCATATGCTATTTGTCTTTCTGGGTCTGGGTTACCTCACTCAATATGTTGTTTTTTAGATCCATTCATTTGCCTGCAAATTTCAAGATGTCATTATTTTTTTCTGCTGTGTGTAATGTATCAGATTTTCATTATCCATTCTTCAGTTGAGGGGCATTTAGGTTGTTTCCAGGTTCTGGCTATGACAAACAAAGCTGCTATGAACATAGATGAGCACATGGCCTTGTGGTATGATTGAGCATCCTTTGGGTATGGACCCAAAAGTGGTATTTCTGGGTCTTGAGTAAGGTTGTTTCCTAATTTTCTGAGAAATCGCCCATACCGATATCCAAAAG
Organism: Ondatra zibethicus; assembly: GCA_004026605.1. NCBI lineage: Eukaryota > Metazoa > Chordata > Mammalia > Rodentia > Cricetidae > Ondatra > Ondatra zibethicus. The sequence goes on along the minus strand of PVIU01004496.1, from coordinate 91,347 downwards.
CGATGTACCAATTTGCACTTCCAACAGCAATGCGGGAGTGTTCCCTTTATCCTACATCCTCTCCAGCATAAGTTGTCATCAGTGCTTTTGATCTTGGCCATTCTTACAGGTAAAAGATACAATCTCAGAGTTGTTCTGATTTGCATTTCTCTAATGGCTAAGGATGTTGAATATTTTCTTAAGTGTCTTTCAGCCATTTTCGATTCCTCTGTTGAGAGTTCTCTGTTTAGGTCTGTGTTCAATTTTTTAATTGGATCATTTGTTCTTTTATAATAAAAGAATTTCTGGAGGCATCACAATCCCTGACTTCAAACACTACTTCAGAGCTATAATACTGAAAACAGTCTGGGATTGGCACAAAAACAAACAGGAGGACTAATGGAACTGAATCGAAGACCCAGATATTAATCCTCACACCTATAAACACTGGATTTTTGACAAAGAAGCAAAAAATATAAAATGTAAAAAAGAAACATATTTAACAAGTGGTGCTGGCATAACTGGATATCAACATGTAGAAGAATGAAAATAGATCCATGTCTATCACCATGCACAAAACTCAAGTCCAAATGGATTAAAGACCTCAACATAAAGCCATCCACACTAAACCTCATAGAGGAGAAAGCAGGAAGTACACTGGAATGCATTGGCACAGTAGACCACTTCCTAAATATAACCCCAGTAGCACAGATACTAAGATAAACAATTTTAAATGGGACCTTGTTGTTAGAGAAGCTGCTTGTTTTTCCTGGCTGCCCAGAAACTGAAATAATCACACAGAAACTGTATTAATTAAATCACTCCTTGACCCATTAGCTCTAGCTTCTTATTGGCTAACTCTTACATATTAATTTAACCCATTTCTATTGATCTATGTGGCACATGGCAGTGGCTTACTGGCAAAGTTTCAGCACTTCTGACTCTGGTAGCTCCATGGCTTCTCTTTGACTCTGCCTCCTTTCTCTCAGTATTCTGTTTAGTTTTCCCCACCTAGCTCTATTCCTGTATAGCTCTGCTATAGGCCCAAAGCAGTTCCTTTATTAATCAATGGCAATCACAGCATACAGATCCCACTTCAGGACCTCCTGAAACTGAAAGTATTCTGTAAAGCAAAGGACACAGTCAACAAGACAAAATGGCAACCTACATAATGGGAAAAGATCTTCAACAACCCCACAATGGACAGATTGCTGATATCCAAAATATACAAAATTTAATTGAGTATGTATTACTAAATGAGAATTATTTAAAAGATTGTCACAGTTTCTTGTATCCTATATAGAAACACACTCCTGTAGCCAAATTTACTAAACTCATTGATGGGAAGCTGGTATGATCCTAAACTTTCATTGTTAATTTTACTAGATTTAGAATCAACTCAGAGACATACAATGGTTGTGCATGTTGGAATACATCCAGGAAGGTATAACTGAATGTGGGTAACACTAAACCCTGGGCTGTTTCAACAACTTATTTTAAAAGGGGGAAAGAATTGAAAGTCAATTGTTCAGAATTTGGCAGCATTGTCAAAATGGAAGAAACTTATAGTTATGAGAACATGGATACTGGCACCAAGTTTCTAGAAAGCTAGTTAAGGGAGGCATTGTATGGAAAGAGGTTCCCTGTAAGAAATCATTGAAATTCAATTTTCTGAAACCATGAAGGCAAACCTGAAGTTTCTTTGGAGACCCTAGATATTTGGAGCTGCCAGTACCTTGGGACACCCATCACCAAGGAAACTTATAAGTCTAAGGTGAAATTGACAAAAGATACATTTTTAGTATGTCAGAACTGAAGACAACGGCAGCCTACATCATTTGGAACCCTGATGAGTGTATATCAAAAAAATCTCTGATATTACACGTGGAGCTGTAGGATTTCATTTTTTTGCCATTGGAATTTTATCATGATTTGGTGTGATCTTTATTTGCTCTTCCTCCACCATTCCCTTTTTGAATGAGATTGTTTATTCTGACCCATTGAATGTTGGACATATATATATATGTGTGTGTGTATGCATATATATATATATATATATATATATGTTACTTTTATAGTTGGGCTGATTTATTTTCTAATATAGGAAGGACATGTATCTCTGAGGGCCAGGGATGGAATGTTTGCTTTAATCACAATATTCTTATGTGTCAACTTGACAAACAGCAGACTTATGGTAGTTAATCTTCATTGTCAACATGCTTAGTTTTAAAATTCTGCAGGAGACATACCTCTGGGTATGTCTTTGTAAGTGTTTCTAGTCATGTTTAAATGAGGAGAAAGGACCCACCCTGAATTTAGATAACAATAACCCATTAACTAGGATCCTAGACTGAATGAAAATGTAAAAACGAGAAATCTGAGTACCAATGTATTGTTTTTCTTTTCTATAGTGTGGTTTTAATGAGACCAGCTATCACGTTGTTCTCCAGCCATCATATTTTCTCTGTCATTGTATACGTTCTAACCACCATTCCTTTCTTCTCACGAAAGACCCTCTACCCCTCCAAACTGTAAACCAGAATCAATACCTAATCAATTTGTTTCAGGGGTTTTGTCACTGCAATAAAATGCATCATGAATGGAGGTGGAGATGTGATTTTTATTTCTTTTTGACAATTCTCTATGCTCCTGGGCTTGCTTTGTTTCTTCTACAATCCATATGAGAATTATCTTAAAATTAATTTATATAAAGTTGTTAAGAGGATAAATTTTTTTTATTGATTTTTACTGAGCTCTACATTTTTCTCTGATCCCCTCCCTGCCTCTCCCTTGCCCTTCAACCCTCTTCCAAGGTCCCCATGCTCCCAATTTACTCAGGAGATCTTGTATTTTCCACTACCCATGTAGATTAGATTTCTGAATATATATCTTTATAATTTGTAGTTTATCTTTCTTCTTTCATGTATAACATAGAGTAACTGAGAATGTAGTACTTGCTGCTGATTTCAAAGACCTATTTTTAATTATAGCAAGTCTAACAGGGAGCTTTGCATGTTGTGGTACATTTGAAAGGCCAAGGCAAGAGGGTTTGGTCTAAGTTCAAAATTAGCTTCAAAGAAAACATATCTAATATGCAGTAATTTCTGATTACAAATAAACAATTCTGGAGAAATAAAATGATTTACAGAGCAAAGAGGCAAGAATAGAGCAGGAAAGTCATCACAGAAAAACATATTTGAAGTAAAACACAAGATCTAGACTGCAGTGAAAACATAAATATGCCTCTTGTGGGATATTGATACGTTCTCCATTGATGAATGATATATTGGGATCAGAACCAAGAGAAATGTTTCTTTTTTCTCAGTTCTAGCTTAAACTTCCTAACTTCTGTCTATGTTTTTTCTTTGGAATCCATTTTCCCAATTCAGCTTATCCTGCATGATTACCAGAGGAAATTGATCCACATATATCAACAATTTACCTAAATCAGAAAAAAATATAATGCCTCAATAGAATTAAGAACTCACATGCTCAGATTTAGACAACAGAGAGTGATGCGGAGAATTGTCTGCATTCTGTCAATTATGATTTAAATAAACACTGATTGGCCATTAGCCAGGATGTATAGGTGGGACAAGCAGACAGGAAGTAGAGGCTGAGCAAGGAGAATAGAATTCTGGGAAGCAGGAAGTTCTCTCGAGATTCCTGCTCAGACCACCGAAGGAGCAAAATGTGACCTGCCCCGCTGAAAAAGGTACTGAGCCGTGTGGCTAACATAGATAAGGATAATGGGTTAATATATGCTACAAGAGCTAATAAGAAGCCTGAGCTAACGGGCCAATCAGTTTATCATTGATATAGACCTCTCTGTGTGATTTCATTGGGGCTTAATGACTGTGGGAACCAGGCGGGACAGCAACCCCAACAAGCAGGCCCACATGTGACAAGAGACTTATTAGAACTTTCAGCATTTGCAGTTTCATCCAGATCTACACAGCTCAAAAGAATCCTTGGTAAGTAATCTCCAAGCAAATGTATAAATTAACTTATACATGTCATGAGATTGAAGCTTGTGGTCCCTGGTCAAAAAACAAAACAAAACAAAACCCTGAGGTGATATATATATATATATATATATATATATATATATATATATATATATATATATATATATATATATAAGCTGACATCATAAATGTGGTCATTTTAATTTGACTGGTAATTATTCACGGAAAAGGAAGATGCCAAATCTGTTCTTCATTTATACAGTGTCTTGAACAGACGAGTAGTGCAGCGTATTGGAAGCACAGAGAGCAGCATTCATTAGGCGCAGAAAGCCCTATTGAACAGCGCTCCCGGGAATAAGTCTGCATGATTAGGAGAAAGGCTTTAAAAACAGCACTTTTTGAAGAATTTCCTGGAGAGTTCTGCCCTTCCTCTCCCCGATCCACATCTCCACATATTTTTTATTCCACCCTTACCGTATACTCAGAGAGTAGGTTCTTAAAATACACGCTGAGAGTGCAGCCATTTTGCAGGCACAGATTCCCCTAAAGCTGACCTCAGCAAGTAGAAAAGTGATTTCAGAACACTGTCATGGAAGATTCAGACTCTCTGTGGAGAGCAACTATAGGCATACTCAAGGAAAGTCAGTTTGGCTCTTGACTAAAAGGATCCTCTGCCTTGTAGTCAAATGTGATATTGTAGATGTGTGCAAAAGATGTAAGGAGTCAAGCAAATTCATACCTAGGAGAACAGTTACTTTCTGACGAATCTTTACCTCTTAAAGAAATGTTTACGTTTGTAATGGTCTGTGAGTTATGATTCCATTCTTCTGAACCTTTCTTCTATTCCAGGTCAATGGGCACGAGAAGAGACAAAGAACAAAGAGTATATAGTACAAGGGCAACATAGACAGCTCAGCAGTTAAGAGCACTTCTAGCAAAGGGCCTGGGTTCAGTTCCCAGATGTCACATGATAACTCATAATTTTCTGTTACGTCAGTTGAAACTCTCTTCCAACCTCCACAGGTACCAGGCATGCAGGAGGTGAAACATACATACGTGGAAGCATAAACGCATCATTAAGTTAGATTAAATTAGTAAGTTTAAAATGAACAATACAATTTTGTCTTCCAAGGAAAGCTGTGCTTCAAACCTTTACAATGCTGGGAAAATCTGCAGCATTCAGAAAAAAAAATAACAAATTTGGAAATTGCATTCTTAGACATTTAAAAATATTAGTATTATATAATCTACTGTTTTTGGAGACTTTAAATTCCCTCCACTATGCTATTCATAAGTCCAATAAGAAGCAGAAACATATGATTTTAAAGCATATATCTATGTGGAGCCTAATTAAAGAGGAAGACAATTTTCCTATAAAATGGCAATACTCTCAAAGTTATATCCATCGGGTCTATTTTCTTCAAAAATAAGCAGAAATGGCACAAAACAAAATTAAAAGTCTAGATGCCTGCCAACAAATAAGCAAGAGCCTAGTAGTGAAGACTGGAAACACTTCAGATTAATGAAGAATCCACAGATGAACAGAATAAAATTTCTACTGCTGAATATTACTGAGCAAGTAATAGATGTTATCAAGGAGATGTCTCACCACAGGAAGGGTGCCAAGTAGCGCTAGAACATCCAGCCAAGCAAAGAAAACCCAGGAGTCAACCACTTCCATTTTTCAAAGAGTGGAAGTAGACAAAAATACATATCTCACATAGGCACTTGATGGAATTGTGTTTTACTCATATACAGAAGAGCGAAGGAAAGAAGGAAGGAAGGAAGGAAGGAAGGAAGGAAGGAAGGAAGGAAGGAAGGAAACAAGGAAGGAGGGAGGGAGGGAGGGAGGGAAGGAAGGAAGGAGAGAAGGAAAGAAGGAAGGAAGGAGGGAGGGAGGGAGGGAGGGAAGGAAGGAAAGAAGGAAAGAAGAAGTAGGTTGTATTAATGAAACATTCATCCCTGTCTAGTCTACTGAAAGCAGTTCCTTGAGCAGATGGAGGTGCTTTCCAGGCAGCCCTCTGGAGCAGTAGTAGAATGGTCCACACATCCATTCGCACATTTCCTCTCCTTGGAGCATACAGAGCTGTGAATCTGGCAGCTACAATATGATGCACATGCTTAAGCAGAACAAGAAAGTACACATATCATGAACAGATAAAAATATACCAAGCACAGATCATAAGGGTGTCCAAACTCTTGGTTAGAAAGTGTTTCCTGCTCAAAACATATCATTATGCAATACAGCAGGAAAAGAAGGACCACACACGCATATGTTTGACAGCACCCTAAATGATCCTTTTGAGAATCATGTTCAAAGATGAAAGGTAAATATAAATTAACAGCTGACCAGATGAGCAAAACTTCTAAAATTTAAAATGTCCATGCAGAAAATGCGTAATGTCAAAATAGAATATAGATAGCATCGGCTAATAAGCAATGACAACACTCTGATTTTATGTTAGTTAAATGTTCTGTCTGTAAAAATTTATAAACTAAATACTTTTCTGTGTCTGTATATACATGTAGTTAAGTAATAAAGAATTAATACTACTGTATTAACATAACAAAGAACATATTAACACATTAGACATTGAATAAAAACAGATAATGTAAAAATTGTAAATATACATGATTTTTTAGATTCCTTAATAACATTCAAAAATGAAAATATCCATTTGAACCCATCAATTTGAAAAACGTTTAAGGAAACCCATATAAATTTGTTATATTATATACTCTATTGTGTTATGTATATTTAAGAAAAAATATATTATTATACTTATAGATTTATATATAAAATGTAAGAAACATTGAAGCAGACTACGTGATTAGATATGTTCTGTTCTTCATTTCCTCATGTGTGTCATGAAATGAAGAGTCTATTGTGGTGGTACTTCAAATGTATTTTAACAAATAAAGATTGCCTGATGATCTGAGAGTAAAATAGTCCCACTGGTGAGCCTTACAGACCATATTATGGTAACACTCACCTTTAATCTCAGTAGCCACAATGACACACACCTTTAATCCCAGTAGCCATCCTAGTTGCCACCGAAATCGTGTGGTGAACACCTTTAATCCCAGTGGTGCACGCCTTTCATCCCAGCCCTAGAGAGGAATATAAGATGCGGTGAGACAGTTTTCAGATACAGTCTCATTCTGAGATTCCTGGAGTCAGGATTGCCATTTCAGACTGATTTCAAGGTAAAAGACAGTGGCTGGCTGTTTTGCTTTTCAGATCTTCAGGTTAAACCCCAATTTCTGACCCTGAGCTCTCATTTAATCATACTTCAGGCTAAGATGTCACTGAGCAGAGGAACAGAACAGGGTAGAAAGAAAGTACGAAAAACGTTGGCTCATTTATCATTCATAGCTTGGCCATTGTTTCACTTATTCACCCTATCTCAAAGCAATGATACTTATTCCTATCTATGTTAAAACCTGAAATTAAATGCAGTATTAAAATAAGTCATGAGCCCTGTAAAATAAATTAACTGTTCTAGAGAACAAAGTAGAGGGCATTATATTTTTCTGGAAAATAGAGTTCTATTCTCACATATGTCTTGACTACAGTTTCCCATACCCATAGTCCTCTCAGTTCCTCTCCCAGGTGTTTATAATTGGAGGAAATGGCATAAACTCAACCAAGGCAGGGACCTGGAAGAGTAGATAATGCAGAGTCCATAGAGGAATGCTGTCTACTGGCTTGGCCCACATTTTTTGTTTAGCCTGTTTTCTTACAGAAACACAGGGCCACCAATCCAGGGGTGGCACCACTCAAAATGAGCTGGGTCCTCCCCCATCAATCAGTAATTAAGACAGTGCCCTATAGGTTTGACTAAAGCCAGGTCTTATTGAGGCAGTTTTTTCTTAATTGAGGCTTCCTCCTCTCAGGTGGTTTTTTTTTTTAGCTTGTATCAAGTTGAATTAAATTGCTCAGCACAATAAGCAAAATTAAAATAATTATAGGTCTCAGAGGAAAGGAATTCTCTGGAGCTTTGTTCTGGATGACTGACTATTCGTACCGATGGCCATTATCATCTAAGTCATATCAGCTGTGATGAGCAGGAAGCAAGCTCCTGACAGAAGAGGCCTGTTGATAGAAGATGTTTGAGGTGCACATCGAGAGTGCACAGTTCATCTACTCTCTCTTCCTTAAGTTTTCCTCACAATTGCATGCAATGCTGTTCCATCTGTATGTGATATGGGAAAGTATAAGGCAACCAGGCTAAGCCGACTACTGAATGACAGACTAAATGTGAGATTCTCTGACTTGACATCTGCAAGCCATATTTTTCTGGAATAAAAAATAATGTGTCCCAATACAAATTTTCAAAGTGACTTAATCTAAAACACTACGTGATTGGATTGCAAGAATCCCTACTATGGACAACTCTGACAACAACAACTTGGTTCTACAATGATAAAATGTTACACAGTCTTTAACGGGGGAGTCATCATACATGTGGGGTGGGACTTTACAATGAAGCAGCCCTTTTGGAGTCACATTCATTCCTGAAGAACCCATCACCCATGCATCAGTAGTCACCTGAAATAAAGTGATGCACCGCATGAATTTGATTAAAACCATTTTTTCATCTCTCATTCATATTCTAGCTCTAATAATCAAACATTTTTCACATCTTATAGAAAAGTCAAAGCAATGTCTTTAAGGAAAGCTAGAGACAGAAAGGGGTGAGAGTACAAATAAGAGTTGAAAGTCATGACCTATGAAAATAATGAATGAAAGGGATGATAAAGTTACTAAAACTGTGAAAAAAAACTTCCCAATAATATATACACAAACATATAAAAAAAGAGTTTAAATGGAATTATCCAGTAACATGGTGAAAGTTCACCTAGCAGCCTCTGTTGTATGACGCTGCTTGTTCATTTTCTGGCCACCCAGACTCCTGAAATAATCACAGAGGAATGATATAATTTAAATCATTGCTTGGCCAATCATTTAAGTGTATTTCTGGCTTAATCTTATATTTTAAATTAACCCATTTCTATTAGTTTATATTTTACTATGAGGCTCGTAGCCTACCGGCAAAATTCCAGCCAGCAGCTGGCATCTTTCCCCTCTGGCGGCTACATGGCGTCTCCTGACTCTGCCTTTTTTCTCCCAGCATTCAGTTTAATTTTCCCTGCTTAGCTCCACTCTGCCTTATCACAGGCCAATGCAGATTCTTTATTCATTAAGCAATGAAAGCAACATATATATATATATATATATATATATGGATTTCCTACATCAAGCCACCTCAGGCAAACATGTAAAATGTCTATTTCCAAGAAGGGAAGAATGGGTTACCCCTTTTGGAGTTGTTGATCAGTAGGGTTCCATATAACCTCAAACTGAATTCTCAATCCTAAATAGATCACACACGCCATACCACTCCTCCCAGGGCTCAGGGATCATGGTTGTAGAGAAGACAGAAAATTTCTAAAAGCCCGTTGGAAGGGCTTTTAGAAATTTTCTGTCTTCTCTACAACCATGATCCCTGAGCCCTGGGAGAGGGAGGAGGGGTGGGGGGTAGTGGGAGGGGACCGGGAGAAGGGGAAGAAAGGAAAAAAAAATTTTTTATCTTTAATTATGTTCTTGAATGGAAAAAATAAAACAAAACAATGTATGGAAAAAAATTTCTAAAAGCCAGAAGTGGTGAATGACAACTAGAAAAGTCTTTTCTGAACATAGCAGGGCAGTTTTGTAGATGAACCCACAGCATTTGTGACAGCGTACACAAGTCCTGTGCAAGCTCATATTAGACATATTACAATCATGGGGAGGGATTGTGTGTTCACCTCTACTTAAGGAGCTATTGATAATTGATATCTGTTGGGAGAGGAGAGTCAATTAATTTAAGGGTGGCACTTTATAGGTATACCACTCTCTGAAGGAAGGTCACAAGTCCAAGATTATACAGGAAGTACAACTCTTACTTGATTTATTTTCCAAAATCTGCAAATATTTTGATTGACAAGAATCTAGGAGGAGTTGGGCAAGGCAGGTGAGTATGAACAAAATGCAATGTATGAAATTCTCAAAGAGCTAATAAAAATAAGGAAAAAATGAGATGGAGAAGAAAAGTGAAAAAAATTATATTTTGAGTATAACTTGAAATATTTTGAGAATGACACCATTCATATAATTAGTATTATAGTAGATTGTTATGACTTCTATACTTTATTATTTGTTAATTCACGGTTACATTTCACTTGTGACATGAACTTCATCAGTGATATGTACTTGTAAAAAAAATCTGTATAAACCAGGTCTGGTACTGTTAGAGTTTCAGTTATCTACTATAGAATGTGGAAGAATATTGCAAGGTAAAGAGAAGTCTAATAATAATAACAATAATTATTATTATTGCTATATTCATTTTAAAATAATTGATTGTATTTTATTACTATATGTGTCTGAGTGTGGATTTTTGATGAATGAAATGCCCATCCATGGAGGTAAAATAGGGTGCTGGATTCCCTGGAGCTACTGGTCATGAGCACATGGAACCAATCTTGTGTTCTCTGCAGGAAGAATGCATGCTTTAACCCCTGAGCCAAATCTCCAGCTCAGTACATTGGTTTGGGTCCTGAGTATCCCAGTTGGCTTACAACACATTATATAGCACAACATCACCTTGAACTTCTGTTCATCATGCCTCTGCCTCAATAGTGATAGAATTAAAGGCAAGGACCACCAAGCCTAGTTTAGCCCTTAGAAGAGAGTGAACGAAAGTTTTCTTGCATGCTAGGCAAGCACTCTTCAAATTAATTTACACCCACTACCAATGCTTTATGTTAAGTGAAAAAAAAATCTAGACCAAAGTATGTAAACTATGTATTTCTCCTTACAATAATGTCTCTGATCAAATAGTTTTGGGCAAACGCAGGAGAATAAACTTTACCCTAAAGTTGTACTGGTATATTTTCATGGTTTCAAATGTGTTTTCATAATTTATTTTATGATATGAACCAGTAACAGGTGTTGGGGATCATGTATTTAACCCCTCTCATAGCTGACTGCTTTTTTTTGGCAGATGTACAGCATTTGGTGGATCATTATACAAAAAATCCATGCATCATAAAGGAGTGAATGCCATCCAAAATTAGCACAGCACAAGGAAAACTATTGCCCAGGGAAGGAGCTCCTTAGAATGTTTAGTGAACATTATCAGAAAGGAAATTAGGAAAAAGTAATAGGCTATTATATTGTGTAAAAAACTAAAAGCCATGTTCTTTTTAACCAGTAAACCTATTAGCAATAATAACAATAGCATGTGTATTGAAAAATTATTATGAGAGTGTATTTTGTGCTCTTTCTCTAAAAAGTAAATAGTTAAGATAATGAGTAAATGTGTGAACATGATAATCCATTCTGCTTTATGTATGTATATCATTCAATCATAGGCACAGTTTATTTGCCCCTTAATGGATGAGTTTTAAAGGCTTAAGAAATCAAAACCAAAATGTGTCATTATTTAAGTTCCTAGCTTTGTGTTTCCAAGTCTGCAATGATAGCGACATTCTTTCCACAGCGTCTAAGGGAAGATGCTGAAATCTTAGAGAGGATTTTCTTTCCACCATTAGAGTTCTTGCCCCACTATCAATTTCATAATACCTTAAGTTCCGTTTTCAGCAGGACTTTCAGTTAGGGGGCATGCACTGAGGGTATGTGATTAGAGACTTTCCCATAGGCTGCCCTTCACTCCAGGTTCCAGCTCAGATGGAGATGGATGTGGCTCCTCACTGCACTGATCCTTCTACCTGGTGAATGCCCCTAATTCATTTGCTGAAGCTGGATTTTTTTTCAGAGCATCTATGACAGCCTGCTTCCTTCAGAAGCAGCCAGGATTATTTCCTTTCTTCCTGGTTACCAAAGCTGTGTGTCCAAGGCTAAATCTTATATTAATGGCTTCTCTGGATTTTTGATCTTCACAGTGTACATTTTCACAATTCTCCTAAATTTCTTTAAATATAAGCCATATTGAAAAATGAGTCATATTCCTCTACTTTACAAATCCATGTCTAAACTGTAAAGATTTTTTAACCTGGGAATTTATTTCTGGTTATATTTTGAATGTTTCTAATGCATTTCTAGAACACTTTTCCTATTCATAAATAAAATAAGATTGAAAACAAGTAAGAATCTATGGGCACAGTGCCAACTGGCATAAACTTATAAGTAATTGAAAGTAGGTTGGCTCAGAAATTACTTCACCCCTGAAACTAATGTGAAACTATTGAGATTATAGTTTATTAATGAGAATAAAAAATCACATAAATATTTAGCCTTGAAATTTAATACTACACTTACCAAAGCAGATACATGATCAGTCCTGGATTATTCATTAAAAATGAGAATTCCTCAGGGATCAGAACATAGCCACTGTCCTTTCTATATGAGGTAAAAGAGGATTAGAACATTATCTAAAATAGTATAGTCATCTGCTACAATGTTGAAAATAAATTTGAACATATACTAGCCTAAATTTTCATTTTATAGTTAAGATTTGAAAGTAAATAGAGCTTGAAATTTTAAAATATGTTTTGAAATTTAAAATAACTGTAATCAGAAATATTAGGGTCCTTTACCATAAGCTGAAAACTCTGAAGCAATAGAGCAATAAGTAAGGGGAATATGATTAATAACATAGAAATTTCTTTCCTTATTTTTCCTCTAAATATATAATAATATAGTTATCATATTTAAAAATAGGTATCAGCAGGGTAAATTTATCAGCAGGATAAATTAATCTCAAATTCATATGAAAGAATAAACAGAAGAAAAAGAATAAAACAATGAAAAATGAAGTGTATTACCAGATATAAAAATATTATATAAAACTATAGTTATTAAATTTTTGGTATACCTGTAAAATGATGAATGGGGTACATTAATGAAGTTTAATAAAACTACAATAATAGGTATATTATTAAACTTTTTAAATTATATCTCTATATCACTTCTAAGTATTTCAAAAGAATTTTCTGTAGCTATAGTTTTATAAAAAGCCACATAAAAAGTATTTTCTTGGTATGAAATCATATGCATGTTTCTAATATTAATCTATTGTTCATTAAATAAACTTTTAATACAAATGTTTAGATATATACTTTAAATTAAATATTATGGTGTCAACTTTGTTTAAGTAACACAATTATTTGGAGCTATATTACCATCTAAAGCTTAGTTTTCAGGATTTGATTTTTTTTCTCACACTAAAAGAGAGTGAAACACACATGAAGAAAACAGGTATGATAAACAGGTTGGTACACATACAGGGATGCCAGTGAAGGATGGGGGCACAGGTATTCTTTATATCCAGCCATACATGGCCACAGGATTCAGTCTCAGAAATACATTTTCCTACCTGTGTTTCATAAAACCAGTCATGGCATCTTTGTGTGTGGTAGGGTATAAACTCCACTGCTGCACTGATCTGAGTAGCGTAGCTTTTATTCTTGTTCTTTTGCCTTGCACATCACAAACATTGTCAAAACACTCTGCCAAGTAACCTCATTCTGATTTCAAGTATTCATATTTCCAAGTGTAATCAGTTACCCTGCTTTCTGTCATTGTGGGCTTACAAAAATAAAATGCAAAAATCTGTAAACTATAGGTCTAATACATCTCATCCTGAAATCTTGAAATGAGAACAATTTGACAACATTTCTCCTGTTCTTTTTTTCCTAACAAGAAAACTTGAATAAAGAAAAATGGGGTGGGAAATCCTTCTGCATATGTGTTGCTTTTATTGGTTAATTAATAAAGAAGCTTCTTTGGCCTGTAATAGGGCAGAGTAGAGCTATGTGGGAAACATAAACTGAATGCCTGGAGAAAGAAGGCAGAGTCAATTAGAAGCCATGTAGCTGCCACAGGAGACAGATGCCTCTCTGCTGGAGCCCACCAGAACTTTGCCGGTAGGCCATGACCTCATGGTGATGCACAGAATAATGGAGATGGGTTTCTTTAAGATATAAGAGCTAGCTAGCAATATGCTTAAGCTATTGGCCAAACCGTATTGCAAATAATATAGTTTCTGTGTGATTATTTTGTGTCTAAGCGGCCTGGAAATGAATGAGCAGCCTCCAACAACAAGAAAATAATTGCTCAACAGATCTATGCTAGACCTAGTATCAGCTCAGCAGGACCTTGAATAATCAAAGAGCCAAGTCTATCTGCAGGACTGTGAGACTCTGCATATTAAATTCACAAAGGAGGAAGAGTCTGAAATTTTCCTAAACTTGGAATATAACTTCAGGCTTAGTTTCCATACTGATGTTAGCTTGATTCTTCCAGAAAAATCCTGAATTCTCCTTGACTTAATATGCATTGTATCTGTTTAGTATTAAGACAGTAGAAAAGCTAACTCTACAGTGACTCACATGGGACCAAAGTTTATTTTTACATTCATATGTCTACTTACAGGGTCCCAGTCTGACATCAGTTTTCACTGTCAAGAGAGCCAGGTCCCATGCTCTCAGGCTACTGAAAATGACACCAGTTTTCAATGACATTGGGAGATTCTGCTTCCACACTTTGCAGTTGAGCAGATAAAGCAAAACAGCAGATTTGCAAAGACAATGCTTCTTATAATCTAGTTATTAGGTCGTTTCCAGGCTCTGTGGTACATTTATACAATAGAGTACTACTCAACAGTAAAAGAAATTACATCTCAAATTTGCATGCAAATGAACTAGAATAAACCATCCTGAGGAAGGTAACCTACACCCAGACTGATGAGCTTGGTATGTATCCACTCATAGGTAGATACTAACTGTAAAGCAAAAAATATGGAGCCTATAGTCCACAACCCCAGAAAAGCAAAGTAACAAGGATATTCCTAAAAGAAACATACATAGATCCCCCTGGGAAGGGGAAATAGACAAGATCATCTGAGAAAAGGTGGAAGCAGGTGGTAGGGGTAAAGGGAAGGGAGAAGGGGAGGAGGAGCATTGAAGGGGAGAGAGGAGGAGAACTTGAGGGAACAGGATGGTCGAGATGGGGAAGAACAGAGATGGAGAACAAAGAAAGAGATATTTTGGTTGAGTAAACAAAGAGGTATTTTGATAGGACTAACAAGAAACCTTGCACTAGAGAAATTCCCAGGAATCCACAAGGATGACACCAGCTAAGACCCTAAGCAATAGCTGAGAGGATGCTTGAACTGGCCTT
Organism: Ondatra zibethicus; assembly: GCA_004026605.1. Taxonomy (NCBI): domain Eukaryota; kingdom Metazoa; phylum Chordata; class Mammalia; order Rodentia; family Cricetidae; genus Ondatra; species Ondatra zibethicus. The sequence goes on along the minus strand of PVIU01004496.1, from coordinate 76,212 downwards.
CCCCTGTAGTCAGATTGATGACTATCTTAAATGTCACCACAAAGTCTACATCCAGCAATTGACGGAAACAAATGCAAAGATCCACAGCAAAGCACTCGTCTAAGCTCCCAAAGTCCAGCTGAAGAGAGGGAAGAATGAGAATATGAGGAAAGAGGTCAAGAACATGATGGGGACACCCACTGTAACAGCTTACCTGAGCTAATGGGAGCCCACCAACCCTGGCCTGACACTGAGGGAATGAGTAAAGGACCAAATCAGACCCTCTGAATGTGGGTGACAGTTGTATGACTGGGGCAGACTGTGGGGCCACTGGCAGTGAGACCAGGATTTATCCCTACTGCTGACTTTTGGAACTCATTCTCTCTGGAGGGATACATTGCTCAGCCTAGATATAATGGGGAGGACCTTAGTCCTGCCTCAAAGTAATGTGCTAGACTTTGTTGACTCTCCTTGGGAAGTCTTATCCTCTCTGAAGAATGGATGGGGGTGGGATGGGGGTGGGATGGGGGTGTGAAATGTGGGGAAAGGTGGAGGAAGAAGGAGCAGATGGGAACTAGATTTAGAATGTAAAATGAGAAAAGATAGCTTTTAAAAAATAAATTTAAAAAATAAAAAATAGTTTTCCCTGCCTAGCTCTGCTTTACCCTATCTCAGGCCCCAAACAGCTTCTTTATTAACCAATGGTATTCACAGCATACAGAGGGGAATCTTACATCAGTGACAATCTACTCAAAACCATTTGGATTATTTGTTGTAATACATGAAATAAATTATTAAGAGATAAGAAAGTTGTCAAAGACCAAACTCTATAATCATCATAAGTAAGTAGTAAACTGAATGCTGGGAGGAAGAAGATAGAATCAGAGAGAAGCCATGTAGTCCCACCAGAGACAGACGCCGGATGGAACTTTACCCGGGAAGCCACAAACACTTGGCAATGCACAGATTAATAGAAATGGGTTAAATTGAGGTGTAAAAGTTAGCCAATAAGAAGCTAGATCTAATAGGCCAAGTAGTGATTTAATTTAAAAATACATAAATATAATGAGCTTCTCATAAAAAGGAAAAAAATAATCTAGTGACTAAACTTAGTCACATGGCTATATGCATAAAGCTCAATAATAATTGTATAATTCTAAAGTAAGCATTGTGATGACATGCTTTGGGACAATGATCTGTATCCTGTCAATTATATTTTAAGTAGGAGGCGAGGCAATGAGAACAGGAGAATTCTGCAAAGAGGACAGTCTTCAGTCTTTACACAGCCACAGAAGAAGCAAGAAGTGACTGCCTCACTGATTAAGGTACTGAGCCACGTGGCTAACATAGACAAGAATAATGGGCTAATATAAGTTATAAGAGTTAATAAGAAGTCTGAGCTACTAGGCCAATCAGTTTATAACTAATATATACCTCTGTGTGGTTTCTTTGGGACTGAATGACTGCAGGACCAGGCAGGACAGAAACCTCAGTCAAGAATGGGAGGCATTTTTACATGTATTTTGTTGTTTCAAACTGAAGTCCTTGTATTGCAAAAAAGTAACTTTACACACAGATCCTCCTCATCAGCTTAATGACTACATTTCTTTATAGAGAAACTTTTCAACATTTCTTGTGTGTTCTATACTATCTGAAATAATCTGAACATATTTGTAAACTGGCATATTTTAGTTCATAGATGATTCTGGGAAGGCATTCAAATCAGAAGTTACTTCTGCAGCTGGTTTCTCTTTCCCTTTGTGTCTTCTGTACCACTTTTTTCTTCTTCTGCCCTTTGCTCTCATTTATTTTCTTTCTTTTTACTTTTCCTCTTTATAAGATATTCTTCCTCTTTGATAAAATGTCAGGTCAATAACAGAAACTCTATAGCATTTCAAGTTTATTTTATTGTGGTGGTTTGAATGAAAATGAAGCCCATGTGTTCATGTATGTGAAGGCTTCATCCTCAATTGTTGGAACTGTTTGGGAAGGATTAGGAGCTGTATCTGAAAGACCCAGATAAATCCAGACCACTCAAGCAGAAAGAATAGAGCCAAAAATCTAGCAGGGAGAAAAGAACCAAAAATCTAAGTTAACCAGTTCATTGACTCTGTTCCAGGAACTAGCTAACCATAAAGTTGGATTATAATCTTGAGAATAATCTTGAGAAATGGGGAGTTACCCCCTTGTGATTATCACTAGTATTTTTGGAATTTTCCAATGATCACTGGTATTTTGGAATTTTGCAATGACACCCTCCCTATCCCCTTTGGTTTGTGGTTTCTTCCCCTATAACCCCTCTCCCAGCTACTCGGAGTCAAACTCCACTACCCCTGCATGGGATATGAGTCTCAGCCCCAGCATTGGTTCCTGTCAATAAACCTCGTGTGATTGCAGCAAGGACGGTCTCTAGTGAGTTCTTGGAGGGGTTGTGTTATCCCAAGACTTGAGTGAGAGTCTCCCCACTCTGGGGGTCTTTCATATCCTTATTATAGCAATTTGTTGCTGGGGGGGAGACTTTTCTTATAATTTTGAGCTCATAATGGAATTACTCAAAATATTGGAACTTCATAGCATCCATAATCATGATAACCAGTTATTATTATTGTTATTTTTGTTTTTTTTGAGACAGGTTTTCACTGTACCTTTGAAGTCTGTCCTGGAACTAGTTCTTGTAGATGAGGCTGGCCTCAAACCCACAGAATCTGTATGACTCTGCCTCCCAAGTGCTGGGATTAAAGGCATTCAACACACACACACACACACACACACACACACACACACACACCTGGCTTTATTTATCTGGAGATCTCCAACTAATGCAGCAAAACATATCCATGGGTTGCAGGATTACAGTTTCTTTAGTAAGCCTGCCCTAAACTAAATTAATATATATACTCACAGAAATTCAGAAGAATTTACCATCATCTCTGTGGGAGTCAGCCATGAGAAGCTAAGTATGGGCAGGTCACCCAAAGGAAGTTCTTTATTTCCAACCATTATCACCTGCCAGAGTAGGACTCAGCCACCAATAAATTTAATAAGAGGCCTGGTTCTCAGTGGTTTATCCTGAAGCAGTGCCTGGTTGCAGGAAGAACCACAAGCTGAGATTACCTGAGCACCACCCAAAAACAGACCATCCAAAGGAAATGCCTAACATTCCAACCGCTATAGATAGGATCACCTGCCAGGACATACTCACCAGGACACCCCTAGACAAATGTCAGCCAATCAGGGTTCCTGAACCTCAGAAACCCCTCACCCCCACGTTTACTATTATAAAAACCCGACTCTAACTGAGCCCAGGCTCTCGGTTTATTCTAATATGTTGGACATGCAAAGAGACAGAGTTTGCAAACTTGTATAAAATAAAGGCTCTTTGCTTTTACATATGGGACTTGGTCTCCATGTTGGCTTTTGTGGGGACTTTGTGGATTTGGGCATAACAATCTCCACCTTAGATATCAGCCTGTAATATTACATAATAAACTGGTACCAATAGCTAGACCTCTTTCTTATGGAAGATCACTATGATTAATAATTTATGCTTCAGAAAATCCCAGTTAAGCAGGGCCACTGGCAGTGGCACCAGGATTTGTCCCTGCTGCTTGTACTGGCATTTTGGAACCCATTCTCTTTGGATGGATACCTTGTTCAGCCTGGATATAGTGTGGAGGGCCTTGGTCCTTCCTTGGAGCAATGTGCCTTACCCTCTCTGGGGAGTGGAAAGGGGTTGGGGTGGGGAGAGTAGGTGGAGGGAATGGGAGGAGGGCAGAGTGTGGGAACTGGGATTGGTACGTAAAATGAAAAAAAGATAGTTTGTTTTCTTTTTAAAAAATAAAATATAAAGCCGAGTGATGGTGGCACATGCGTTTAATTCCAGTACTTGGGATGCAGAGTCAGGCAGATCTCTATGAGTTCAGGGCCAACCTGGTCTACAAGAGCTAGTTCCAGGACACACTGCAAAGCTACGGAGAAACCCTGTCTCGAAAAAAATGAATGAATAGATAATTGAACAAACAAATAAATAAATAAAAATAAAATATAAAAAAGAAACCCCAGTTAAATTGAGTTGAAATTGTTTTTCAACTGAAACTAAATGATATTTCTTAATTTACTTGTTTTGATTAGTCTCTTTATTGCTGCTATTCAAAGAGAATATCTTTAATGAATAATTGAAAAATAACAACTTCCTCTGACTTTGTTTCTAAGAATTTGAGGGGAGCTATTACAGAGTTGTACATATTACCAATTAAATGCCAATAAGGACACCATCATTTGTGATGGATATAGTAGTGATGTTTCCAAGCCCCATGAGATACTGTGAATGCTAATTCTCTTCCCTGTGTTGATTTGAAGTGGCAGAATGAAATGTGTTATGTGGTAGTTGTAGGTTCCTTTCTGCTACTGTTAGAAACATAATCACCAAAAGCAAATTGGGAGGAAGGTTTATTTCATCTAATATTTCTTTGCCATAATCCATCACTGAATGACGTCAGAACCAGAACCTAGGTGGGATTTTGGTAGAAACATGATATTGACTAACACTCTTAATCTCTCTCTTTTCTCTTCCTCCTGGCTTTCTTATATACCACCTGCCTAGTAATGGGTACCACAGTGAACTGGTCCTTCCCATATCAATCAGGAATATATATGTCTCACAGACATGCCCACAGGCCAATATGACCTATATAATCCTTCAGTTGTGAGCCCTCCTCCCAAGTGATACTAGGTTGTGTTGATTTAATAATAAAAACTGATGAGCATAGTAGGATAAGTCTAGATCAACCAACAAGCCTGAAGAAAACACTACAAGGACTGTGGCATCATAGCTGCTTTCCCTTACAGAGGGAAAATTATAGCCTCTTTTCCTGCAGAATAGTAATCATATTTAGTTTAATTTTTTTCTTTGTTAATTTCAACGTGAACACATTTCAATTTTTTGTTTACTTGAATAATTAAATACTTTGCATCATGTATGAAAACAATAGCAAGAGTGTTAACGTTTTTATTCTCTTTGTTCTGAGAGGTGATACTCGTGTTTCTAGAAAGTTGTTTGCCTACTGGCAGTGTTTATTCCCATAAGACATAGTTAACCTCAATAGAAAATACCAAAAACTGTGATAAATAGAAAACAATAAAGAACAAAATCAATTTTAGGTATTCACAATATTCATACAGGAACAGTATTGTTCTGTAAAGAAACTATCAGCTATACACTACATATGTTAAGAATGGAGCCTATTGACAAATTTGAAATAATACAACATGAGTTAATTGAAATGGAACATAAATCTCTTTTAGCTCTTTGCGGTTAAATTTGATGATGAACGTTGCAGTAACTAAAGAGTTGAGTACAAATCTCAGGGGATGAAATGCATGCTAGGAAAAATTGAAGATAAACATGTCATCCTAACTTTGTTGCACTGCCTTTGATCGGTAGATCAAGAGGAAGAGCTAACAAAGCCATGAAATACCCTTTATGAAAACCACATTAAACAGGCTTTTGTAAAGATATTCCCCCTAACAAAGAACAAATAACTCTGGCTGTAGACAAAGTGAATGTTGGGGTCTAAAGAAAATTACCAAATATCTAAACTACTCATTGAAGGGTCTGAAAAGACTATTGAGAGTGGATGATTGCACTTAAAAAAAATAGTAATTTGTAGTTTGTGATGGCAGTGAATAGCTGATGACTGCAATTCCATGAAGACTTTGTGGAATGGCCACACACTGTAAACACAATCAAAAGCTGTACAGGAAGTGACATGATAAATTTTATCTCAACAATGCAAGCAGGTTCTAAGTATAGGGTTTGCTGTTTGTCACAGCAGGGGAATGGAGTTGAAGATAGCTCTGCCAAGCCTCGCTCATTACAGTGATGGCCACTCTGTTGGGATTAATCTAAACGCCATTTTTAACAGATCCTATTCTTAGAGTAAAGGGGTTTGCCATTTATTTTCTGGAACCAAGAACTGCTTTTTTTTCCTTTTTTTTTTTTTTTCTAACTGCTATATTTGACAAGCTGTGGGTAATCAGATTCACAGTAGCATTTTATTACCATGTACACTTATGTATAACTATAAAAATAAATTTCTAGTATTTTCACAGAATATAAGAATATGTATGTATAAACCTTTTGCAGGTTATTTGTGTAACTATCTGTACATGTGTCCTGGTTTCCTAAGAGGGGTAATATCTCATGCCATTTTCTAATGACATTCCCTATTTTCCCACTATACAAAACCAGGGCAACCCAAACCTAGGGGATCCAGGATGGCTGGTACCCACAAATGAAACTGTAGGCATGCAGCCCATTGAATGTCCTACCTTAAACTACCTGGCACTTGATGTATTTGAAACATAAGGAAAGTCATAAGAAATAATGTCCAAATGATGTCAGTTGTGAAAAGCTTGCTATAGTTTTTGACAGCAGTGGGGTAAGGTAGTGTGTTGTAAGTGTGATAAGATTAGAAGAAACTAATAATAACTTTATTTTGTAACATAATGGAACAAGTCAGCCATTATAAGTATAGTGATAAAATATACTTGGCTAAAACCGAAACCCTCTGCTGGATACCTCTGTCCACATTGTTCCACCCTGACTAAGGTACTTAGCTCTTTTAAGGAACAATTTCTTCATCTGTAATTTAAGGAAGATAGTAAATTTTAATCTTGATGGTTTCCAGGTGGTTTGAAAACTTAGAACCTAAGCAGTAAGACTGACACATACTACCCACTTTTACTCTCAGACATACACATCTACTGGCTACTCAAAGAGTTAAGAAAGACGAATTTGTCTTCTTCCTTTGGCACGATGTCATTTGTTGTCTCCTCAATATTTAGACAGTGTATAAAAGTGTATTGTGTCAGTGTTTCCCTCTTGCAAAAAGGAAATCAGGCAACACAATGGTTTCTTCTGAAGAATTTTCTATATGCTTGTGGCTCCCATAGGCTCATGTATCTGAATGCTTTGGTCATCAGGGTGTGGCACTTCTTGAAAGGGATTAGTAGGTATGGCCTTGTTGGAGTAGTTGTGTTCTTGTGGGAGGTGTTACTAAGGTTTGTGGTTTGATGTTTCCAAATTCCATGACCGGCCCAGTGTCTCTCTCTTCCTACTGTCTCTGGATCCGGATGTAGAATTCTCAGTTCCTTTTCCAGCATCATGTCTTCCTGTGTGCCACCATGCTTCCCACTGTTTTGATAATGGTATAAATCTTGAAACTGTAAGTAAGCCCTACCTGTTTTTATTTATGAGAGCTTGTCATGGTCATGGTGCTCTTCAAAGCAATAGAACACCAACTAAGACACTTGTGCTCAATGAGGGACATTGAACTATCTCACTTATTCCTCGAATATCTAACCGGACTTTCCACCTTCTTGATGATCACTTAAAAAGGCAAATATAGAAGGGCAAAGATGTTCTCAGTGATGGAAAGTTTAAATGCTTTTATATAGCAGTAATTATGTGCAGTTATCTCTCTAGTGACTACATCTATGGACTTTAAATATGCAGATGTGTTTGAAAGGTTGAAACATATCTCAACATAGTATCTGGTGGACAAGCTTTGCTATTCTATCTTGGCATTCATACACTCTTTTGGTTTTCCACTGAATATTTTTATATTAATATCAAGGTTTATTTTGGAGTTAATCCCATTAAACCTCTTAGCATCCAGAAAAATTCACGATGGCAGGCAAAAACTATATGATTGGGTCTGAGGGTAAACAGAATAAATCAACTCCTGTATATTAAAAAAAAATATATGCAGATGTGTTCATCCCAGGGGCCTTTACAGTCCTATAACTTGCCCTGGAAAGAAACTTAGTTACTTACTAGATATGATAATATGGACACACTAATTATAAGCTTTACAAAAGAGATAATATGTCTAATATTCCAAAATTGTTTTAAGCTTTAGTGAGATGGTGTGGATAAAGTGCTGAGTGCATTACTTAACATACTGACTGCCCAATCAATATTTGCTTGAACTATGATTAATATGAGACACAAACCAGTCTTGGGGGATTCAGAATAAATTAGTGAGCAGTCACTTGGTACTAGTGAGCAATTTTAACATCTAATCCAGCTTTACCTATTATGCCATGCCTCTATATGTGTGCATGTGTGTGTGTGTATATGTGTGTGTGTATACTGACAGTTTCATATTGACAAATTAGTTGGGTCTGTGATCAAATATTTCATATTGTAACTCTTAAAAATATTATAGTATATATTTCATATTTAACTCATGCAAATATTATATATATATGTAAATATTTTAGTTGAAGATACATATTGAACCATTTAATATGCCCAAGAGCCATGACATGTATCACTAGTACTGGCACATTTACTTCATTAGATGAAATAACAAGTAGGATATAACTATTCTAATTAAAAATATTGAGACTCTTAGAGGATAAGATAAAAATTATTCCTTTAATTTCTATTATTTTGTTTTAATTATGACAGCAAAAATCATTCCCATATTTCTAGGTAGCAAATTATATGTAACAGTGATAATTAATTAGAGGGGAAGAGGTCATGAAATTGAAAGGGAATGGGGAGGGTAAAAGGAGTTAGAGTGAGGAAAGAGAGAAGTAGAAATCACATAAAAAAACGGCACTCAAGTACGAAATTCTAAAAAAAAATTAAATTAAAAATACATTTTTCTGTCATTTAGAGAAAACATTAAAATGTATTAGAGTATAAATACAGGGCTAGGCATAAAATCATAGTGGGAGCATATGTGCTATACAATGTTAGGTCAACAACACCTCAGAAAATTCAGGTTCTTATGTATGTAAATATGTGCAAAAGTTCTTAGTGTGTAAATACATGCATACACTCATAAATTTAAGAGCTGGAAAGGATATAACATGAAAATATACAAACCAATGGAAAATACATTCTATGAAATAATTAGTGATAAATCTTCAGGTGTCTCCAGGTCACAAGCAACAACAATAACAATAAAAAAAATGGAATACACATGAGAGGAGAACAGTGCGTTAAAAGTAAGACTTGACTTGATCCTGAAAGAGGGAAACGTTTTCAGTAAAAACTGTAAAAGTCCAAACAGAGTTGTATTTTATTCATAATGTCAAACTGAAGTTATTCCTTACGTGGTGTCATTTTTGGGGTGAAAGGGAGGTCATTACAGAAGATGAAAGAGGGAGGAGGAAAAAATAACATCAAGGATAATTTATAAAGCTTTTATAAAGATATGCATATTCAAAAGTGTGTCTACATATGTATATACATGAATTTGCTTATAAACACACATATACATACATGTACCTGTGTCTATACCTTGCATGAGTTTACGTCCCTTGGGCTGATATATTCCCCAAAACAATCTAACAAAAAACACAATTATCATGCATGAGAAATTTCTTTTGAGTGAGTTGCTAGTCAGGGTAGTCCAAAGCACTTCCCAAAGTAGAGTCAACTGTGATTGTCCTTGGTAGCTTCTCAGTGCTTGACAGTTAATTCCCTAATGCTAGAGACACAGCACTCCTTATACACAGCACTCAGAAGATTTAAAGCTGGATGTAACCTGAAATTGTCCTTCCTGTGCTCTAGCTTTCATAGTACCAGAAAATACGATGAAAGCTGCCAAGTGAGGAGATCAATCAATAGTCCTCTCCAACTGTGACACCAATGAACTATAACAATGAGCCACATGGCAAGTTATTCCTCAAGGTGCAATAGCAGCACACATATCTGGACAGAAAAGCTAAGAAGAAAGGAGGCCAACCTCAAATGTTTCATTTATGGTTGAGGACCTGAACTGTGTTCCTGAAAAATGTCTGTTGCCCTGAAAAGTGAAAAACAATAATAATAGAAATTGATTTATATGAACAAGACAAACAGAGCCTCTTACCTAGACATAATAAAAAAAAATCAGAAACTCCATGTGGTCACATATGTGAGCTAATCTCATAATAGAGTGGTGCAGCTAAAATGTTAACATATGTTCTTTATCAATCACTTTACCCCAGGTGAAGCAATGAACTTCATAATTCAGGATATGGGCATAGTTAAAACATGATAATATGCTATTATAAAATATTATTATAATATGCTCTTTTCAACAACAAGATTTCAATACATATATAAAATTACATATGGTTTGTATAAAGGAATGGAATATGTTGAGAAAAACAACATGAACTCGCTGAAGATTTTGAAATAACATGTCATGTGCAGTCAAGTTTGTAATGAAAATCAGAGGTGAAAGCCAAGAAGAAATTATAAATACCTATAAACAAAAGAAAATAACCGAGTGAAAAAATGACAAATGAGGAATTCAACAATTGTAGAGCTTTAAAGCACAACGATGAAAATGAAATTTTCAAAGTATGGTTTCAACATCAGATTTTTCACAGTACAAAAATGAAAACTGACACAATGACTCAGTATTTAACTGTGCTTGTTACTCGGCTATTTATCCTGAACTCCATATCCAGAAGCAACATGGTGGAAGTAGAGGACCAAACCTCACAAGTCATCTCCTGACCTCCACACATATTCTCTGATACTTTTCTGACAACATATGTATATGTGCAAACACAAAATAAGCAAAGGTTGAAGATAATTTATAAATATGATAACTGGATGGTTGAGGGTAAGGAAAGTAAATGAAACAAAAACAAATAAAACACAACAGAATATATGCTATATCCTGAAGTTTTCTGAGCTGTGACTAGAAGTTTCTTGAACGAAGCCTGAAGGAAGATAGGAATTATGCTAGTTTAGTAAAAAGGATGCAGTAGAGTCTTTTCTAATTTCCACAGTCTCCGTAATCACAGGATGCTGGCTAGGTTTCCATAACAAGCATGCTTTACCTCCTGTTGAGTGGGCCTCAAGTTCAAGTAGACAGCTGTTGGTTATCAACAGTTGAGTGCCACTTATTGCCCTTTTAGGGATGGATATTTGCCATTCCGGCCAATAATAACCAAGAGAAAAGAGGCTTTTGCTAGTGTGGCATGGGGAAGGTGTATTAGAGGGTATGTACCTAAGAGAGGGCAGGCTGGAGGGAGAAAACTGAGGGAGGAAAGTGATATAATTCCAATTATTTTAAAAAAGAAAAAAAGAGAGGATATTGGGAGAAATGCTGGCTGAGTCCTCCCACACAAAAGGATGTGCAACATATAACTAAAAATGCAAGATGCTCAGTCAAGTCTACAAACAGTGGAAATTCAGAGACTGTGCTATTTCCCAGTCATCAAACTGGAAGACAATGGAAGTTTAAACCTGCGATCTGATTAATCCTCATTGTGCACATGAAACCGCCTAGGGAAAATCCTGGGTGATATCTCACCAGATGTTTGATGGTCAGGAAAGGCGCATAAACAATTTTAAGGGTTAAACAATAAAAGAAATACCATCAACCAAGAATTTTATGTATGGCTAAATTCCCCTCTAAAACTAAGGCACTAATTATGATATTCTTAAGTAAACAAATATGAAGATAAGTCATTACTACTGTGGTTTCCTATAAGAAGTACAATAACCCACATTTGGATTGAAACAGTAAGCCCAGACAACAACTCAAGAATATCAAAAAACAAGAGCAGAGACACTAGATTTCCCTCATCTTTGATAGAGTCTGAGGCCAACTTCTGAAAACTAATAAAACTAACAAAAGCCAAGAACCCTCATCTCCTGGGTAGATATAATTTTATCGACCCCAATGTTTGCATGAAAAATAAGTTTTGTTTCAAAAACATTACAAGTTTCTGAGGACCATTTACCCTGAAAAGACATAGAAAGTCTCAAAATAAAACATCTAAATCACACCATTCAAGTTCGTAAGAAAGCCAATATGTCTAGGAAGGACACAGAAAACACATGAGCCTCCCTGTGAAGACATGGGGCGTTATTCGCTGATCAACTGATGCCCACCTGATCATTAGGATGAGGCCCATCTCCAAGAAAATTTATTTCTACCAGAACTCATAATTTTCTATTTTTTTAAATGTTGAGATTGTGAGAAACACCATCTCCATGAGTCTAAAAGCAAGGCAAAAAGATGAAGTACTAACATCTAGATATGTAAAATGTTTTCAATAACAGCAGTGTTTAAAAGTCATATATCCTGTTTAGTAATTATAAATATTTCCTGGTTAATAAAATCAAGGTAAATGAAAGTTAAAACGATCTTGGAGTAAGTGACAATGGATGGATATTTTATATTTAAATTTTATGGTGACGTGCATCTACAGGGTTGCAGGCCCCATTGCATCACTTCCTGTGCTGCACTAGAAGTCGCTGGAGACCACAGGCAAGAAGCCCCGCCCATCACAACCCAGAAGTCTCTGCTCTTCATGCGGTCCTCGTCTCCATGCCGCAGGGGCGGGAGAGTGTGTTCTGATGTCACAATACACACCCAAGCACACACACGCGCACACACGCACACACACACACACACACACACACACACGCACACGCCATTTCCCCCATCAAGAGCTTCGGGAAGGTCTGGATGCAATCAACAAACGCAGAGAGTCACATGACTCCATATGCACTCATGGCGTTTCCTCCAGGAAACTGTGAACTCTGAGGGTCATGACTACCTCTGACCCTGAACCTGTGACGTGAGTGGTGAACGCTCGGGGAAGATCTGACTGCAGTCGGCAAACACCAACTGTCACATGGCACAATCCCTATGCGAGGCCCTGCCCCCTCACCCCTGACGCTGAACCTCTCATGCCCACGCCCGCTATGGCCTTGGGCAACTGAGCAACAAGTACTCCCTGTACTGTGTGCTGTGAGCACTCTGGCACTGAGCACAGGGCGGCTGCAGAGCTTTCCCTCAAGGGACTGGATAACCAGGGTCCTCAGCCGAGGACCAACTGTGGGGGTACAGAGCAGAGATTGAGACCTGGGAAGCTGAGGCAGGGGAATGCTGAGAGCTTATTCTGTCTCCTACAAGAGTCTGAGGCGGGGGCATTGTGGTACCTCAGTGACGTCTCCAAGCCCGCTCCCTGGCGGCTGTGCAGCCCTGACGTGGCCGAGTGACATCACACCCTGTCTATTTCTGGCCCATGCATCTCATTGTTCCTTCCTTACACCTGCAGGGTGCTAGGCTCAGGGTTTCATGGCTCAGTAAGAGTTCAGTGCCTCAAGAGCAGCAGGGCCTGTGTAAATGTCATTCTGCACGAATCACATGCTGTCCCATCTCCCAGAAACCTCTCTGTCCGCACAAAAAGGAAATTATAGAATGACAGCAAAATCAGGCAGAAGAGAATCTCCAGACCGAGGGCCCAGACTTGACCAGGGTCCTGGGAAGGTTGGCTGAGCTATGGGAGCGACCGGGATGGATCCCAGAAAACAGAATCAACAGAAAGGGGAGTAGCCAGAGAATCTTAACTGTAGCCGATAAAGTCTGGTATTTCAAACCTGTATCTGCTTTATGATCTTTCTTTTTTTAAATTGATTTTTATGGAGCTCTACATTTACCTCTCTGCTCCCCTCCCTGCCTATCCCCTCCCCCCACAACCATCCCCCAAGGTCCCCACGTTCCCAATTTACTCAGGAGATCTGTCTTTTTCTACTTCCTATGTAGATTAGATCTGTGTAAGTCTCTCTTAGTGTCCTCATTGTTGTCTAAGTTCTCTGGGATTGCGGTTTGTAGGCTGGCTTTCTTTGCTTTATGTTTAGAAACCGCTTATGAGTGATTACATGTGATAATATAATTTAGTTATGCCATTTCCTCCTTCCTGCCTCTCTCCAAACTCTCACATACATGCACAACCTGCTTGTTCTCTTTACAATTTGTGGCCCCTTTAAACCAGATATTTATAGAGAAAACGGTGTAGGGATTTTCTTTAAGACTACATAGAAAGCGAGAATGAGCAACACCTGGAAAGAAGGGCTTCACTAGAGGAGCAAAATCATTTAAAATACACAAACATTTCCTGCTTCGACGTGCACACTGATGTTAAGGTCTGATCAGGAACAAAATAGCAGCCTGAGTGTAATCTGGAAAAAAATATAATTGAAGATGAAACAGAAAAATGAATTGTCACAGAACGGAGAACCAGAAAGTGTGGAGTTCATGTCCACACAACCCAAGTCTGAAGTGTGGCCAAAACTGAAATCTGCTCCTAGGTCATTACACACTCATCCAGCTCCTACTCGGCCATTGCACAGTTGTCCAGCCCCCTACTCAGCCACTACACACTCGTCCAGCTCTTACTTTACCATTGCACTTTCCTCCAGCTCCTACTTGGCTTTTACAAACTTGTCTAACCTCTTACTTGGCCGTTGCACACTTTTCCAGGTCCTGCCCAGCCATTGCATGCTCACTCAGCTCCTACTCAACCATTGCACACTTGCCCACCCCCTACTAGGCCATTGCACACTCACTCAGCCCCTACTCAACTATTACACACTTGCCCTGCCCCCTGTTTGGCTGTTGCATACTTGTCCATGTTCTACTCAGCCCTTGCACACTCACTCAATTCATACTCTGTTGTAAGAGGCCTCTACTTTGTTCCCATGCTCAGCCCAGAAATAATCACACAGAAACCATATTATTTAAGTCACTGCTTGGCCTATTAGCTCTAACTTCTTATTAGCTAGCTCTTACATCTTAATTTAACCCATTTCAATTAATCTGTGTATCACCACAAGACTGTTACTTACCAGGTAGTTTGGCCATCTGTCTCCTGCAAGGCTACATGGCTTCTCCAAACTCTGTCTTCCTTCTCTCAGCATTCAGTTTAGTTTATCCTGCCTAGATCTACTCTTTTGCCCTATCACAGGACAAGGCAGTTTCTTTATTAACCAATGGTATTCATAGTATATAGAGGGGAACCCCACATCACAACTTGACCTTTACATACTTGTCCAGCCCCTTACCCTGCTATTGAACAATTGCTCAGTTCACACTCAGCCATTACAAACTCGTCCAACTCCTACTTAGCCAATGTGCCATCATCCCAGCTCTCACTTGGTCACTGCATACTTGTCCAGCTCCTACTTGGCCATTGCACACTTGTCCAGCTCCTACTTGGCCATTGTACACTTGTCCAGCTCCTACTTGGCCATTGCATACTTGTCTGGCTCCTACTTGGCAATCACACACTCGTTCAACTCCTACACGGTCATTGCACACACACTCAGCTCCTCCTTGGCAATGTTGGCAGATTGCTGGAGCCAAGAGTGCCACAGTGCAAGGTCAGGGCATACACCAAGGTTAGGATGCATCCACGATTTAAGGATTATGCTTCTGGGAATTCCACCTGATTACAATGGTGAAATATCAAAAACTGCCTCTTAGTTTTGGTTATAGGAACATCAAGTTCACACTGTAAAAGTGTTTTGACATTTATGGTAACAACCTCTCTGGTTATTATATCATATTTATAACTCTTTAATATGTTAACCTGCATGGATAGATAAAGGGTCTCAGAAAATATGAAACTAAGTATCAGGAAGCATGTCCACTATTGTGCATTATGTACATAGACACAATGTAATCATATGTGTCTCTCAAACCTTTTCTGGGTTAACTCCTGGAGGGAGGTCACAGGACTGCTGCACTCTTCCTGGCTTTGGGGATGGTAGGAGGAGATGGTCAGGGATGGAAAGTGTGCTGAGAAATACCTGGAGCTCACAAAGAATAGAATTTCCCTCTTAGGTTTTCAGAAAGAGCCACAGTCCCACCAGCACTGGGATTCTAGCCCAAAGAGACCTCCAGGGTCCCTCTGATTCACAGGAATATACGTGATGAGAGGTGTTATAGTAGCTATTAGGTGTGTGACAGTTTGTACCTGCAATACAAAGCATCTTGTGCACAATCTCTACCATGTACGGATTCAGCAATTATTTTGCAAGCGTGCGCCAAGCTGTGGTGAGAACATGAACTTTGTCACAGAGATCCCAAACTGAGCTGGGAAGCTCCTGTTGCAATCACCGTGGTCTTGAACATGGAATTTAGGTGACGTGACATAATACCTATCCCCAGCAGCCCTGCACATTTGCTGCAAACTAGAAAGGTCCACCTGACATCTGTCTTGGACCAGTGGGTGCAGTGAGCTTAACAAGAGAAGAGCATCCGCTTCTGGGAGAACATGAAAACAAGACTAAGGATGCAAATTAGAAATGAGTTCCTTTGCACCTGACAGAAGCAGAGGGTCAAGACAGTCAAGTGCTCTCACTTAAGTCACGGCTGAGTAGGATAGAAAAAATGTCCCCGAAATATAGCTGAGAAGTAAACACTGTCTGGAGATTTCCCAGGCTGGTAGCTGCACTTTTTACTTGTGGGCAAAGTTCAAAAGCTTGAGAGTTTGGAGGAAACACTGAGATCTGGAAGTGACAAGATGCAGTGCTCTACAGGTTCACTTAGTCTGAACCAGGATTTAAGAGGTGGTCAGCTCAACAACAGGCAATGTTGCTGCCAACTTTTCAGTCACTGCTGATATAAAATCTCCAGGCTCGGATGCACAGGAGAAATAGGTTATGACTATCAGGCCCTTTGCATCTATTATATACCTCCTTCCATTGCCTTCTGCCTCTGTAGAAACAAAAGAAAATCAGAGATCATTAGGAAGTTCCCCATGGCCTGCTGGAGTTCTGAAGCAGCTGTTGAGCATTTCAAACTGAAGATTATTGAACATATATAAAATGAAACCTTTCTTAGGCTCAAATCAAAAGAATGGAAATAATATGTAGGCTAGCACAATGCTAAAATAGTTACCAGTAGTGGAGGAGAGATGGCTCAATAGTCAAAGTGCATAGTCTTCATGCAGAGGACCTAAATTCAACTTCCAGTACTCCATAGTGGCTAACAACTGGCAGCAACTTCAGCTCCATGATCCATTCTCAAGGTAATCAATACCCCTTTCTAGGTTCTGAGCACCCCTTCTCTCTCTCTCTCCCTTTCCCTCCCCTCCCTCCCTCCCTCCCTCCCTCCCTTATTTTCTTCCTCCCTTTCTCTCCCTTCCTCTCTCCCTCCCCTTCTCTCTCTCTATATATACACACTTAGTATATATATGTATATATACTTAATAGATATATAAAAATATACTAAATATATATATATGTATACTAAAATAAAATCAATCTTTAGAAAATGTTATAAAATCATGACTTGTAGTTAAATGGATAGATGTATTAAGCACATGTTTGTAATCCTAGCTCTGAGAAAACAGATTGAGGAAAATCAGAAGGTCCAGCCCAACCTTCATTACATAACAAAACCCCATATCTAAAAAGAAGGAGAACGGGTTATTTTTGTTTATTATATTGGATTTATTGTTTTAAATAGACCATGTTATCAAAACTGATGACACTTAGTACTCTAGAGAAAAACAATAGTAAATATTCTGTTGGTTGTTGCTATGCATTGAATTTGGCTTAGTGTGGATGTGCCTGAATGTCAGAAAACAGATTTTTCTATTAAAAGTCAAGTAATCAACATTTTAGGATTGTATGATGTAGTTTTTTCTCCTTATTTTTCTCTCCTTAGTACTTTTCTACTTCTTTAACTTCAGCAATATTGTAAACAATCTTTTTCTAGAGTTACATAAAAGGAAGAAAGGCCTGTGAGCTATATGGTCCAAGGAGGTAGATTGTCTCCTCCAGCTTTATTCTACACTGTGCTGTATAAGAGAGTAAGCCAACACTGGAGTGATAAACTGCGCACTCCTGACCACACACCTGGATCGTGTTGGGGAGAGGCCAGAAATCTAAGTCTTAGTCCTGATTGGTGAAATTATTTCTAACCTGTAGTGGATTCTTTATTACTAAAGATGATGCATCCTTTTGTACTTCTTTGTATCTACTATGATAAAACACTTCATACAATTTAGAGAATGGCCAAGTGCATACATATTTTAGTTAATTGTTGAACACATTACCAATCTTCCTTTTTATCAGTGTCTTGTGAGATGATTTTTAACATCAATTTAATCAGATACCTCAAAGGACTGTTGCTCATTTAAATTCCTTACATTGTACTATCCATTTAGTTTTCTTTGCTAAACTAATTCCTCCCTGGAGTGTTGCCACTGACGCAAGATTCTTCTACTGTGTTCTTCAGACACATTCTCCCTGAAACTCTTTAAATATTCTTTTGCATACACCACTAGTAAATGAAGAGAATTACCTTTAATCTCGGAAAGTTAAGGAGTCTAAACCACATTACAACCGCATGTGACAGTAGTGTTTTAAAACCTTAGCTGGAACCATCAGTCTCCCTCCAGATCTATACTGCAGAGAACCTTGGCCTCATCTGCACTTTCAGCACACAGGATAATTGACGCAGCTTCCTTTCCCTGGGGTTCCTCAGCCTTCAGAATGTTTGCTCTTGTGTAATGTCAATTAACAAATTTCAAGTCTCTTAAACCAATAAAATTTGGTGTTGCCGCTGTTACTGAGGCACGTGACAGAAAACAGCAAAGCCAGTAACAAGTGAAGGAAGAATTAAACAGAGCTAGTATTAAATCTGGGGACTAGGAGAAGAGATTCAAAATGGAAGACTCAGCCACTGAGAGAATTTTTGTCCTAATGAAAGAGAAGGCAGAGCTAGTTATGGTGATCAGAATGTATTTGCTAAGTCTGTGTGTGTGTGTGTGTTGTGTGTTGTGTGCATGCACACATACACATACCTTACACACACACACACACATACACACACACACACCTTCACATTTGACAATGTGCATCTCCTCTCGCCATATGGACTGTTCACATTCTCTTTTCATTGTGAGGGCTTCTGGGAACAATCCTAGGTCTTCAGGGCTAACAGTAGATGCTATTTTCCGAGTGAGCCATCTTCTGGGTTGTTATAGTTTAAATACTTACAATGTAATTACGTTTATTAAGATTACCACAACCTCAGCTCACCAGAGAGCAGTTTCAATAAGGATGAGTGTTTCCACACTGACTGTGAGCTGCAGTGTGCAACATGACAGTTTTTAAGTGTTTCTAGTTTTAAAATTTCAATGCAGTCTTATTTTTAACTTTAAAAATGGTTATATTTATTTTATGTTTATGAGGGTTCTGCTCACATGCCTGTGCACCTCATGCACGCCTGGTGCCCATGGAAGTCCAAAGAATGTGTTGGATTCTCTAGACCTGGAGTTATGAATGCTTGTCAGTCAACGCGTAGGTGCTGGGAATTGAACCCAGTTCCTTTGTAAGACCAGCCAATACTACTAACCACTGAGACATCTTCTATCTCTCAACATGATATTTAATATTCCAGAAATTAATGACTGTCATTGATATTTTAATCTTTATTGGAAGTAATGTAAAAGTTGTTAAATCATTTTACATAGATATTTTATAATTTCTTGCCAGACACCTGATATCCAGCAGCCCCTTATGTGATGAAACATTAAGTAACAATTTTACAAATATAAGAATGTTCAAGGTTTCTCAAAATAATTTTTTCCTACAACTGTGTTTTAGCTAGATTTAAGTAACAGTTTAAATTGCTTTGGAATATTTTCACATCTGACTCTTGTTACAGGAAATGACTGGAGTGTTTGAAAACACCTGAATGTAAGTCAAATTTATTTCTAAAGGAAAAAAATCTTGCCTCAACAAACAAAAATCAAATAAACAAATGGATAATAGAAGCATGATAATATGATAATTTTTTTCAAAAATCAGGGAGTAACATTAAGAAAAAATTTCTGTAAGAACTTGCAAAGAAAGCATAGAGAAATAAGCAGACTCTACCTCCTGAAATAACCTGTGATACGTGATGAAGAATAGAAATAAAAAAGAATGAATGTAAATACAGTCACAAAATAATTGTAAAGAACAAGCAGGAAAAGAAAAAAAACAAATTCTAAAAATTTAAAGTGTTGTGCCACTGATCATCAAGTTGAAGAGAATCTCAGAATTTCTCACTGTCATCCTTAGAGATGAGTGACACTGGACTGTAATGGTTAGCCATGATTGTCAACAGAATTTCCAGTCACCAGAACAAACTCTGGGCATGTTGGCAGGGGATTATGGCAACTGGGTTAGCTGAGTTGAGAGAATGCACTCTGTGTGTGGGCAGCATCATTGTGTGGGCAGCATCATTGTGTGGGCAGCATCATTGTGTGGGCAGCATCATTGTGTGGGCTGAGGCCCTGAGAGGAAAAGGAGAAAGAAAGTGGTTTACCTCTTTCCTTCATGCCTGCACATGCCATGTGACCAGCCCCCTCCTGCTCCGCTGACAAAGCTATGGCTTCCCTGCCAGGGTCCACTGCATCCCCTAGAATTGTGAGACAAAAATAACCTTTCCTTCCCTAAGCTGCTCTAGCCAGAAAATTTGTCCCAACAAGACTGAGCCAAGTCACTAATATAAAGACTCACTCCAAAATTTTTCAACTTCATATTTGCTTTTGCTGAATGCCAAGTACTAACAAACTCGATGAATAATCCAAGATATTGTAATACAAATGTATCTGAAAACTATTGTTTGATAAAGAAATGTATCCTAAGATTAATTTAACACAAGTCCACATGTAATTTTAAAGCAATTAGAAAAGTTGTCATATAATATTAAATGATACTCAGCATTGCATTAGTGTAATCAATACACATAAAAGGACACACTTCACCTCTTTTTTTATTATCTATATGTCTAAGTATCTATCTATTTTGTTTTTCACAACAGTGATTCTCTGTGTAACAGTCCTGGTTGTCCTGGAACTCTTTACATAGACCACGCCGGCCTTGAACTCAGAGATCTGCCTGCAACTGACTCCCAAGTGCTGGGATTAAAGGTGTCACAACCCAGCATACTTCACCTTTCTTCTAAACAAAACAAAACAAAACATTAATCTAAATTAAAAGCCTGTCATAGATGTATGCGATTAACATAATCAAGTTCAGATTTCCTCCCAATTACAGGAAACTAATTAGAAAATTTAGTGTTTGATTTATGATCATTACTACAATTAGAATTCATACATTCTAGAAATTTCAAATTGCCATGAGGTAATTTAAATAAAGAAATTGCCCACATATAATAAGTTTCAAAATTCTGTAACAACAAAAAGGAAATATGAATTGTGTGTGTGTGTGTGTGTGTGTGTATGTGTGTGCATATGTAACAACAAACAAAGAGAAGCCATAGTTGACAGAAAGTAAGAGGAACATAAATGGGATGGTTTAAGTGCAGAAACAGAAGGGTTAATAATATATTTATATTATTATCTCAAAAATTTAAAATGCAATGTGATGTTGATATTATATATGCAAACTAGGATAAATGACAATCTTATTTCTGGTGTTGGACATTATCTGTCACTATACCTTTTAATTTTTGTTCTTCTTAATGATTTTTAAATTTATTTTGCATTCCAACCACAGTTCTCCCTTCCATCCCTCATTGCCCACTCCCCTCTCTCAAAGGTAAAGGCTCCCAGGGAAATCAATGAATCCTGGCACATTAAGTTGGGGCAGGAAGAAGCTCCTCAAACTACATCAAGGTTGAGCGTGGCATCCCACCACAGGGAATGAGCACCAAAAAGCCAGCTCATGCACCTGGAACAGATCCTGGTCCAGTCCTACTGCCAGGGAGCCCCAAAACAAACCAAGTCACACAACTGTTACCCACATGTAGAAAGCCTAGTTCAGTCCTATGAAGGGTCTCCACTGTCAGTCTAGAGTCCCTGAATTCCCACAAGCTAGGTTCAGCTGTCTCTGTAGATTTCCCTTTGGCCATTCTTACAGGTGTAAGATGGTATCTCAGAGTTGTTTTGATTTGCATTTCTCTGATGACTAAGAATGTTGAGCATTTCTTTAAGTGTTTTGCAGCCATTTTAGATTCCTCTGTTAAGAGTTCTCTGTTTAGGTCTATACTCCACTTTTTTTTATTGGATTATTTGTTCTTTTGATTGCCAATTTCTTGAATTCTTAGCATATTTTGGAGATCAGCCCTCTGACAGACATGGGGTTGTTGAAGATTTTTTTCCCATTCTGTAGGCTGCCGTTTTGTCTTGTTGACTGTGTCCTTTGCTTTACACAAGCTTTTCAGGCACCAGAGACTTCCTTGACATTTTAAGCATGATCTTAAATTCTCTGCTCATGACTGCCTTGACCTTCATCCAATACCTCGTCAAATCCTTCTCAGGATGATGTCTCATTCTTCCAGTTCACCACGCCCCTTATGATTACACATTGGGTCCACTCGGAAAATCCAGAATAATTCATAGTTCACAATCTATAATTTCGTCTCACGTACCCACTACAACGAAGAAAGCATTGTATGGGTAGCCATTCTTCCCATACCACATGAAATATTCAGGGCAATGCTGGTTTTTAAAGCAAGGCAATAGAAATTGTGGGCAGAATCTAGGATTTAAGAAGATTAGAAGTGGTGCTGATCTACTGCAGACAGATGGAAAGAGGACCATGAGTGTGTTTTTAGTTGCTGGTTTATATACAGCCCTAGGAAAAATATGCCCTTATGGAATGCTTTATCTTCATGGACAGAGAGCCTCTGGATGTTCCTTCTGAATATGCTATGATATAATACAAAAATATGGAGCTAAGACAGCAAGGCTCACTATTTCAGTCAGATTATAGTGATGGGGACTGATGACTGAGAATTAGAGCATGGGGGAAAGGAAAAGAGAAACTCCTGAAACTGCCCCTCTGCACCCTGGGGTGCCAAACAAGGTCCTTGTTATTAGCTACACACACTCTCTTACCAAAACTCCCTACTGGGAAAGAAAAAAAGAAATTATTTCTTTGTGGACTTACAACTGTCATTTATAGCATTTAATAGTGACTGAAATTTGATTTGACATTATCATGTTATGTTTCATAACAATATGTTTCTTGGCTTCTGCTTTATTTCCTTCCTTTTTTATAAATTAGGGGATTAAGATTATCTAGACTGATTGTCATATGTAAGTTAGAAAGTATAATCAGAGTAAGAGATAGTGGAGGTTTCCTTACATAGTATTCAGTTTTGAAAATATGTTCTTTGGTTATCTCTTCTTTGTATGATAGTCATTGTTGTGCTCATCAATTTTAAGTAACAGTACCAAGGCCATTTGTAATAATGAATACTGTCACTGATGACTATTTAGATAGTGTACCATTGAGTGAGACATCATTTTGTTTTAAACAACTATTTTAGGAAATCTTCAATGGCTAGATATCTTAGATGTGGTTAGATTATTTCCCTTTCAACACACATTTGTAATCTGAAAATAAAACTAATATTTCTAAAAAACAATCATTGTATTTATCAAATAAATTTCTATATCTAAAATGTGCCCTTCAAAACAATCTACTTATTGAAAGATTAAAAGTAGCCTTGTGAGAATAAACTATGTACTTTAATATGAAGATTTGAACTAGAGAGAGTACACGTTAAGGTTTATTTTCCCTTATGTGTGTAAGTACGCCTATAAGAGTTCATGTGTAGCACTTGCATGCAACTCTCCACAGAGGCCAGAGGGCATCAGATTCCCTGGAGGTGCAGTCACAGTCATTGTCTACTAATTGGCATGAGTTCTGGGAACTGAACTCACATCTCTGCAAGGGCAGCAAGTAGTCATAACCACCAGGCCATCTCTCAAGCCCAGAAAAAGACAAATTTCTAAACATCGGCCATCTAAAAACTGAAGTGTTTTTTTTTTTTTTTTTTTTTTTTTTTTTTTTTTTTTTTTTTTTTTTTTTTTTTTTTTTTTTTTTTTTTTTTTTTTACTGTGCACTAATATGGATGTGAAAATATGAAAGCTTTAACTAAGGCTTTCAAAAGTACTGACATTAACAAACACATAATTGTCAGTCTTGTGAAAATGTACTAAATGTGTTATTTTTCTATGAACTTATAGGACTTTTGCTCATTGTACGTTGCTGCAAAGGACAAATTCTGACAGAGCTAGAGTTAACAAGGCAGAGGACACTGCCTGAAAACCTTGTTAATCCAGTGCATTATTTTATTTTATCATATTTCAGTCCAAAAAAATAGACAGAAATAATAGAAACAATAGATTATTCTGTTGATGTGTGTGTGTTTCTGCACATATGTATGTGACCAGAATTCAATATCAAGTGTCTGTTTCATTACCCTTCACCTAGTCTTCTGAGGCAAGGTCTTTTGCTGTAACTGGAACTCACCTCTTGACTAGTACTGGCCAGTAAGCCCATGGGGGTCTTCCTAACTCCTTCAGGTACAGACACATGCCACTACACAAGCCATTTTTCTTGGATGCTGGACAGCTGAACCCATGTCTTCTTCCTGGCACAGCAAGTTCTTTACCTACTGAGTTGTCTCCCTCAGCCCTCAACTTGGCGTGGGTGCATTTGTTCGTTTGTAGGCATGGGTGCATATGGAAGTCTGAGGTCAATAATGAACATTTTTCTTCATTTAATTTTTAATTAAATTAAGTTAAATTTTGAGACCAGGTCTCTTTGAACTTGGAGCTATGTGGCTACACTGAATGGTCAGTAAGCTCTAGGCATCCTCCTGTCTCTACTTTTCCAGTGTTGGGATTACAGGCATACTCCTCAGTGACAATCTTGAAATGTGAATTTGAGAGGATCGAACTCAACCCCTTCTCTGGCAGTCACTTCACAGCAGTCACTTCTTCCACCTCTGTCTTTCTTTCATTATAGATCTCATAATGCAGTTTCTGGGCCAGCCATTCAGAAATGTGTAATATACATACATACATACATACATACATGTATATACATATATATGTGTGTGTGTGTTTGTGTAAAGTTTGACATTTTATTCATAAATTATTGCTTTAATTTAAATGGTTTAATATTGCTTTTCCAATATAAATTATTACTAGTGTAAGTGATAAGGAAGGGTAATGTGAGGGGAAACAATATATGAGGCTTATTTGTTAGGGGAGAGGATCATAGCAGATGCAGGACAGGATGGGCTATTAGTGGATGGGCAAGTCTGAGCAAGGTAAAATATATGTATGAAAATGTCACTATGAATCTCATTATCTTGCATGCTAAATAAGCTCTGACTTTTCAAAGGCTATAAAACAAAAGTGACTTTTTTTTAAATAGCACGTCAGCTTTTAATTCCTTATGTTTGCAATGCATAAGAGGTCAGACATTGTTTTTAAGTTCTAAAATTAAGAAAACAAGAATAGCTCCATCCATTTTCCTGCAAAATTCAAGATGTCATTATTTTTTTTCTGCTGTGTATTACTCCATTGTGCAAATGTACTACATTTTCCTTATCCAGTCTTTGTTCGAGAGGCATTTAGGTTGTTTCCAGGTTCTGGCTATGACGAACAATGCTGCTATGAACATAGTTGAGCACATGTCCTTGTGAGTGAGGTAAACCCAACACAGAAAGACAATTATCACATGTACTCACTCATAGGTGGTTTTTAAACATAAAGAAAACCAGCCTACAAACTACAATCCCAGAGACAGCAATGAGGACACTAAGAGAGACTTACATAGACCTAATCTACATGGGAAGTAGAAAAAGACAAGATCTCCTGAGTAAATTGGGAGCATGGGAACCTTGGGGGAGGGTTGAAGGGGGAGCAGAGACGCAGGGAGGGGTGCAGAGAAAAATGTAGAGCTCAATAAAAATCAATAAAAAAGAAAACAATAATAAACTGTGTCTGATAGTATTATTTTTTCTATCATTAATTAAGTTATACTGTTATGTTGTTTTTTTTCCCAAAATGTTGTTCTATTACCAATAAAGACTAGGGAGTCAGATATTGGGATGAAAACTTGATGGATCAAAGGAGCAGAAAAGGAGTGACCAGCATATCTGCTCTCCACACTTCCCAGACCAAAAGTGGAAACAAAATGTCCGTTATTCTCCAAGTCCATCCCTATTCCTTCTCGCGCCTCTCTATCCTTACCCTGGGTCTTCCATTTTCTCTATGGCTAATTTTTGTCAACTAGTCACTGGCTCTGCTCACTGATTCAAGGTTAACTTTATTAACACAGTCGCAGGATGTCACAGGGGGATCAAATATTCCTCAACATATGAAAATGTCACTATGAATTTCATTATCTTGTGTGCCAAACAAGAGCTGTTTTTTTTTAAAGGCTGTAAAACAAAAGATGACATTTCTTTAAATACAATATCAAGTTTTAATTCCTAATCTCGATAAAAGAATGGATATTAATTTTATGTTCTAAAATTAAAATAAGCAAGAATAAATGGTCACTGATAGCATTATTTCCTCTATCACTAACTATGTTATATTTGTATGATGGTATCTTCAGTGTTAACAATGAATAACATGTATATTGAATGAGAATGACCACAGACTGATCTGCTTGCCAAGGCTCTGTGATCAGAATGTGGTCACAATGAGCAGATGGCTTTTGTAATCAAAGTCCAGCCACAATTATAAGCTTCAATGAGTTGCTACTGACTTGTTAATTTTAGTTTTGATAGTTTAACAATATCAGCAGTGTATCATTATAACACATGCCATGTTCATAGTATATCGAATTATTTGTAGAGATAACAAAGATAGTTGATGTCCAAAGGCTTAGATATAAAAATGTTTTACTTTTAATTGATATGGCTAAGAGTTAAACATTATTCTTACTCTATTCTCTTGCAGGGCTAAATATTAACAATACCAGTATAACATATGCCATGTTGTAACTGAAATTTCTTATATTACCCTTTATTTGAAAATTTGAAGACTTTCTTCTTATAAAAGATTATATAAGACTTTGTTCTTATAAAAGATTATGATGTTATTTGGACAAACACAATGTAATAAAAAGTAGTTCAATGTGTTAGAATATATTTTCTTTAAGGTTGTCATCATGGTGACACATTATAGAATATTATGATTTTATAACAGAAATTTCTCAGTAGCATGAAAGTGTATGTAAGTTTAGGAAAATTAAATTTCACCTTTACACTTCAAGAATATTGAAGAAAGATGGTTAAGACTTTAAAACATTTTTTGAAAAACTTTACTTGCTAATGATTCCTGCAATAGCTAATTTTACATAGTCCATCAAGTTTTATGGTGGTCATCACTTCAGAAAGCTACTTGAAAGTTCTATGGATGTTCACATGCAGTTTGCCTTCACAGCAGCATACAGCTAGACACCACCATTGCTGTCCATCATGGTAATCTTAAAATAAATGTACTTAGTCTTGTATTCAATAGATTTGGGTACATGTTTCATTTTCTCACCCCAAACTATGGTGAGCTGGAGAATTTCCTTAATCAATTCAAGACTCATTTTTCCACAAGTAAAACATAATAAGATGATACTTAATATAATTATCTACAACAGTGAACACTTATACTATACTTAAGAATGGGTACTGCATGACTCAAGAGTAAGTACTGATTCAGTGAGTACTCTTGTCATTACTTGACAAAGAATTTGTGTCTATTTGATGTCTTACTGCTATTTAAGCATCTATTATGTACAGGTGAAAGATAACGAGAGTGTAGGGAAGAGAGTGAAAAGAGAGAGTGAGAGTCTGAGTCATCAATGCTATAAAAAGTTGAGACACAGAATAAACACAACAGAATTATACTTAGTACTTTACAAATGCTCATATTCATTCAATTTAAATCTCATATTCTAGATTAATTTCAAATTTATAGAAAATCTGAGCATTTGCATAACAAAGTCCAAAGTCTCCTAGCTTTAGTGCCCTAAAACAATGAGACTAATAAGACATAGCAAAGGCCTCAAGAAGCCAAATGCTGGGTGATAGAGAAAAGCTAGTGAACAAATAACTATATTAAAAATTTTTGTGTACCAGAGCAAACAAGGAACAAACTCCTATGGAAAAAGAAAAGGATTTTCTTATCACCATGTGGTGGGACTGGAAGGCTTTGAAAGACTTTGGATAACATGTAATTAATGACCCTGAAACAGACTATTGCAGTATGCAAGGATTTTCATACATTAATGTCAGAGAAGGCAGTGGTGGGGAAAGGAAAACTAAGGCAGAATGGTCCCAGGGCTTTAAACCATTGAACATAGGGTTAAGGCACGTCGTCGGGGTACAATGGAGGGCACCAACATTTGACTATAAAGAACAGGGGCAGAGCTGACAGAAAGTTCGCTGAAATAAAGTTGTCTATTTGGTATCAGTACACTTTCTATGCCATAAGAAAGGTAAAATAAACAGTTGTGTTTAAGAAAGGAGCAATTGCAGTGGAGAAATGGAAGGTAATGGAAAAGAACAATGTAGGGAAATTATGTAGGTCAAGGACAGCCCGACTCCTTTTAAGGTTTCAATACATTTTATTACATTTATTTATTTTTCTTTTTATAGAAGTGCATGACACAGTTTAAGGGTAGAGGTCAAGGGGTAACTTGTATGAGTCCATTCTCTTTTCCCACTATGTTGGTCTCTGGGGTTGAACTCATACTATCAGCCTTGGCAGCATGTGCCTTTAACTGTTGAGCCTTCTCACCAGAACACAAAATTCTTTAATTTTAAAATCTCTCACAAGTTT
This sequence comes from Ondatra zibethicus, assembly GCA_004026605.1. Taxonomy (NCBI): domain Eukaryota; kingdom Metazoa; phylum Chordata; class Mammalia; order Rodentia; family Cricetidae; genus Ondatra; species Ondatra zibethicus. Next base: position 47,805 of record PVIU01004496.1, on the reverse strand, counting down.
CCCTCCCTTTCTGAAAACCTCTATTTATTTCATCATTTTTTCTTGATTGAAATGGTACTGGCTTTAAGATTTATCTGATCTATTTAACTCACACCAGATAGATTAGGGTTTTCTATGAGAAAAAAAATAGATGAACCCAAATATTTTAAATGGGGACTTAATGGAAAGGTTTACAAATGATAGCACCTGGATAGTAGCAATGGTTATCTCTATCCTGAAAGAGTCACAGCCAGGTAGCTGCACTCAGTCCACAATGCAGGGTGCTTCAGCTATCCTAATGTGCTACTAGGTCTGGAAGATTGTTGGAGAGCACCCAGTCTTCATCTTTTAAGACTGAAAAAGATGCTGTAATCAGTGAAGGATGAACACAGCCACAGTGGCAACACGATAGATATATTGACCAGTAAGAAGATAAGGCAGGGAGGGCAGCAAGACTGATTGTTTAGGTAGGAATTGTTTATATCTGAGGTGCCCTAAGGAAGGTGATACTCACCCAGGGGAACATTCTCTCCAATCAATGTCTCTTAGAAATTACCTTACCCATTGTCTCAGAGTTGATTTCAGATCCTACCAAGTTGGCAATGAAAACTAACAGTCATGCCAGCTATAAACTCTCCCTCCCTGAGATTCAAAATAATTTGAATATGGACCTATTGTACAAAAGCTTGGAACTGTTTTCTTGATAGCTTGGTAACATATTAAAAATACTAAAATAGTCATGTAGTTATGTCACAATGTAGGAGATAGGTTCCAGAAAATCACCCTTAGATGATTTTGTGCTTGTGTGAGTGGACTTAGCATAATATAAGGCTGCCATGATATTACTAGGTAATATAAGCCATACAGGTTTTTTTTGAATATTCCGTCTATTACGGACTAAATCACAACCATGCAATGCCTGACTCAATATATTTTTACAAGTTGACTCTGGCAATGGAGGAGAGGTAATTTTTATATTGCCAAAATTGCCTGTCATATTAAAAGACATAGTTTAAGGTACTTTCTTAGTTAGGGTTCCTACTGGTATGAAGAGACAACCATACCAAGGCAACTCTTAATAAAAGAAAGCATTTACATGGAACCCTCCTTACACTTTCAGAGGGTTAGTTTGCTATTATGGTGAGGATTGTTGCAGGACGCATCCAGGTAGGCATGGTGCTGGAGAAGTAACTGAGAGATATATTCTGATCAGACAGCAGACAGACACTCAGGGAAAGAGAGAGAAAAATAGTGGGGGGACTGGGCCTAGAGTAAGCTTTTGAAACCTCAAAACTCACCCTCAGTGACACACCTCTTCCAACAAGGACCCAACTACTCCAACAAGTCCATGCCTTTTAATCCCTCTGATTTCAAACAGACTTGGTATGCAAATATGTGAGCCTATAGAGGCTATTCTCATTGGAAACCAACACAGATATGTAAGTTATAGTTGGTGGATGCACATTGTCTCCAGTCTGAACTTCTCCCTTACTTCATAGACTAATGAATTAACCTATGAACTAGACACCCCCACTTAAGACTTAATGGAAAGCCAAGACTTATCATGCTAAAGGTGAAACTCTAACACTCTTTTCAAACCTCATCTGATGATAGCATTGGACATCTTGTTAATTTAAACTGAAGTGTTTCATCCTTTTGTTCAGATCATAAAGTTTGTGGGTTCCACTGGCGTCGGATCTTTCTATATTTAGTCTCTCCATCATTATCTACCCAGAATCTCTTTATCCCTTCCTGCCTCTATCACTGCCTTCATGACTGCATCTCCAGTCTAAGTTATAAGAAGGTATGTTGAATTTCCTAATAATGTGTTTAATGTTTCTCGTACTTCTTATTCATATATGTTCCACATATTTCCAACAAGAAAGTCAATCTTCTCACAGCAGAAGGCTCTTGCTGCTTCCCAGTCCATTTCAGTAGTTTCATATCTGAGTCATATAAAATGGCAGTCTTCCAAATGACCTACAAGACACTGAAGGAAGTGGATCCTGCCATTCTCCTGTGTCAAGTGGTTTTGTTTCTAGTCATTTTTCTGTGATCACTAGGATGCATGATTCTTTCAGCACATTCTAGGTATTCTGAGGGAGTAACCTCGATAACCTGTATTCTTCCCTCTGTCTGAAATGTTCTTTGTCCAATGATTCATGACTCACTGCCTTACCAGCTTCTTGTCCCAGTTAAATCTCATGTTTTCAGTGAATTTTATCTAGAAAATCCTATACAAAACTGCAGTTCTCTTGTCACTCATAATCATTTAGAGAGCTTCACATTATCAGATATTAGTTATATTGACCTGTTTTTGCTCTCAACCTTAGAAGGCAATCTCCAGAAGACAAAAATACAGTGCTTTGTCTTGCTTGGAAAATTTCATGGCACTTAATCAAAAAATATTATTTACCGAATTGAGAAAAATAACTGAAGTGTTACTGAATTAAAAATCATTATTGAATTCAAATGAGTAATCAAAGCAAAAGTCCCAGTTAATTGAAACCATACGTACACATATCCTAACATACCTTATTTCACTAATGTGACCCATTAGATTGTGGTGCTTTTCACTGTAATAAAACCCTTTTAAGCTAAGTAAGTGAGTTAGATTTGTTTGGGAGCCAAAAATAAATATGACATGAAGAACAAACAGTTGTACAAATCTAAGCAGCCCCAGGTTTCAAATGACAGGATGTGTCTTTCTGTGTGTGAACAAGAGCACTAAAATGATCACAGCAGGAGGAAGAATTAGTGTGGATAAAGAAAAAGAGCTGAGCCACATGACAGTCAAGTTGCTGATTCCAGTTTTATTGTTGAAGCCAACAAGGCAGAACCACTTTTCTCACTTCCCCCTCCTCCCTAACTTCCCTAATTTGCTGAAATCTCCCCATTTATAGATGACTCCCAGCTAAAATGACAGGCTGACCCCCTGCCTGGAGAGTCTTCACTGTTCACAACACACTTTCCTCTTTCTCTATCTTCACTTATTTTGCTCTTGTGTCTACTTTCTCTTCCTCCAGTTGCATGACAGGTGACATATTCTTTGTTGGGACTGAACACTCACACCATGCTGTCTTCCAATAGAGATAATACCTCATGCCTAAATCCTGATACCTCTTATTATAGGTCACATTTATTTTTCTGTAAACTAAATGTATAGAAATATTTTTGGAAGAGACACACAAGTCATTTGAAGTGGTGAATTATATCATTGAGCAATAAATTAACATAGAACATAAAAGACTATGCTTATACAAGGTTTCAGTATTATATATATACATATATTATGAAAATGATATATAAGTGTGCATATAAATGCAAAAATAAACTTAAAAGCAATCATTTAATACTGATTACAAACAATTTTATTATAATTCTAATAGAGATTTATATGGATTATAGATAATAAAATCTATAATACATATAAAATCCATGTAATAACATACACTTCTTTATTCCCTGTACTGTGGTACTTTGAAGAAAAATGGCCCCCAAAAGGAGTGTCACTGTCAGGAGGTATGACTTTGTTGGAGGAAGCATGTCATTGTGGAGGAAGGCTTTGAGGTCTCATATATGCCCAAGCCATGTCCAGTGCCTCAGACCATTTCCTGTTACCTGCAAGATATAGAACTCTCAGCTACTTCTCCAGCACTACATCTGCCTGAAGGTCACCATGTACCATCACGATGCTAATGGAATAAACCTCTGAAATTCTAAGTCACCACCTCAATTAAATGTGTTCCTGTATAAGACTTGCTGTGGTCATGGTATCTCTTCACATCAGTAAAAACCCTAAGACATATACATATAAATGAGATATAGAAAGAAAGGAATGTAGGTGAGAAAGAAGAGAGGCAGAAAGCAGTGAGGATGAAGAGAAGGTGGGAGGGAGTGGGGAAAGTGAAAAGGAAGGAAAGGAAAGAGAGGGACATATAAATAGATATCAAATTTGCCAAGACAAACACTTGCAGAATATTAACATTTTATGCAGTTGCTTTTTCCCTGGAAGCAACTCATCCATTTCACTTTTACATCAGTTCTTTAATGGTTTCTTTTTTCTCTTCTCTTCTTTCTTTTTTTTAAAATAATTCTTTACTTAACCATGCAAGTTTGAAATGATAGGAGAACCAATAGTTCTCAGAGCAGTACTGAGAAAATCCACTAGAAGTAAGCATGAATATATTATTATTCCCAAGGGCCTCACGCATAAATCTACCTCTGTATTTAACCAATATATCAATGGCATGATAAAAATAATATTCAATTCCATTACAATATTTTTGTAATAACTACACTGGATTAAAACTTACCCAAGGATCATGAGTGAAGGAAATAAAGCACACTGGTTAGGAAGAACAAAGATGTGCTTCTTGTCAGAAACAGATTGTTCATATCTGTAAGAATTCTACTAGTAAAGGAAATAATATCGATGTGGTCAATCTTATTAATACAGCATAAGACATTTCTTTTTAAAGGTAGAAGGGATGCTGAAAGAGGGAAGTTGTTATGGGCTCCCATGCCTAACAAGGAAGCAATCTCCAGTTGGCATCCTCTTACAAAGGAAAAAAATATATCATTTTATTGAATATAGTCTTACTGGGTATCTCAATCACACTTAAGAGTAGACCCCATGCCCAGCAGTAGATCAGTAGATGGCCAAAACAAAATGAAATACATGGCATTTTTGTAGGCATTTTAAAATCTAATTGGTTTGTTTGTTTCTTCAGCCTCACTGGCTTTTGGGTGGTATAATATAGTTTCTGATTTTGTGTTTGCATAGCGCTCTCTGTGTGTATCTCTTGTGATTTTCCATTTTTCAAAGATTATGCTTTCTTTAGTTTGTATGTTCTCATGTGTCTGTATGCTTTCTAATGAAAGAAAGATGGTACATGCAGCTGAGTATGTATGGAGGTGGGGAGTATCTGGCTGGAGTTGGGGAGGGGGGAACCATGGTTCCTGTATGCTGTATAAATATAATTTTTATTTCTCAAATAAGTAGATTTAGGCCAATATGATCTGTATGGATAAAAATAAATTATTATCATTACTTATAAAAATTAGCTAATGGTGAAAGTTAAATGGAAATTACATGAGTGGGACATTTATCTAAATACCTTTAGCTAAATTTCTTAGGTTCATACACAGGGACATATTTCTTTCAAATATACATTACTAATTTATATTTTGCATGGTTAAAGTCACATTACTGAGCCTAAGTTTTGCACAGCCTCATTGGAAATTTATGATATTTAATTGTTCTCACTTCACAGTGTTTGATGAAAATGACAGTATATTTCTTTCTTATCATTTACTTATCTGGCTGATACATCATCTTATATATTAAGTTTTTGATTAAAAAAACATGGCTGTGAGAAAGAGAGAAGATGAAGTCAAATTTAAAAGCATCCTAATTTCAAATCACAAATGTCAGTATTTTTCTATAATTCTACATTGCATTTGTTATCTCTGCCTATTTCACAGTTAACAACAATAACTACCCACAGACACCACTTCTGTTTGTTTTTCCACTGTGGCTGCAAGCCAGATATTACCTCTTCAGTACAGAGCCAGCCTACCCAGGGGGAAGTCTGACCCTCTTCCAGCTGCCGACTGATGTATGCTGCACATACTGAGTGCCCCACCATTTTGAGAAATTGGAAAGTCTCCTGTGGGCTGCTGGGAAGCTTCAAGAAGAGGTGGCAAGTGAACAGATTGTCTTTTGAATTGGCCTCATTTCATCTCCATACCGAAACATAAATTCCAAGAAGGTTTTTCTCCCCTGTTCTTTAATGAAAAAAAAAAAGTTTTTGATTTTTGTTCCCACATTTCAAAGTGGCCCAGAATCAATCTAGGGATTTGCGGTATTCATTCTTGTTGAGAATAAAGAAGGTACAGTGCTATTGGCATTGCCTTTAATCTGTTTTGGCTGTATAGACGTCTCCTGCAGAGTAACAGGAAGATCTGCTCTTGATGGTTTCAGGGTAGGGCCTGGAGGGACTCCTTTACTTGGGAAGCATAATGTCCAGTGCCAAATATTGAAGTCTCAGGAGAGAGAAGGACTGCCTGTATCCTGAGAACAACAAATTTATTTTATTTTTCACTCCTCTTTTTGACTAAACCTTTAAAGGTGTACAGAAGTGACTTCACCTTAACAAGATCATACATTAAAGAAAAGCCTCCACTGGAGCTTGTAACACCAGGGTAGATTCTTTCATCTGCCCCTTCCGACACGTGTAGACATGCCCACGTTTTTAGTCTTAGCGGCTTTTGTGGTAAAGATGGAATTAGTATAGTGTTTATATAAGTAAGGAATAGGGTATTTGCCCATCTAGGTTTCAGACTTAGTAAAAGTTTGCCAGCAAGCTCATTTGAAAGGAAGTTGTCAGTTCCTCAAAGAGCCCCTATGTCAATGACAGGTCTAGCAAGGCATAAATAAAATAAATACATATAATAAAATGATTGCCTCCTATAGCAGCAGCTTATTCTGTATTTATTCAGTGTCATAATGGTAAAAGCAAAATAAGAAATTCAACACTATCCGTAACTTGTGACTAAAGAAAAGAAAGGTGCTGCTCCAGGCGCTTGGATGCCTAGGTTCCACGTGGTGTGCTCATATTATTTTTATCATTATGACTTGAGTATTCCTGTCTATGAAATCAGTATCTTGTTTACTGTATCTGCAGTTTCAGAATAAACAGAAGTGTTGAGTGCTGGCTGAGAGATTTGGTCCCTTAGAATTGGCAACAAGAAGTTGGTGTAATATAGAAGCATGAGGAACTGAACTTAACATTCTGAATTTAGACGATTTGTCAACTCTTTTTCCTTTCAGGGTGAGGGTCATTAAGGAGAAAATGATCATGAAAATTCTCCTGTCTCCTCCAAAACCTCAGTTCAAGTCCTAAGAAAATATTCTCTACCTCTTGTTTGGTATGATCAGTTACCTTCCTGTCCCTGCAGGAGAATTAGGGGGGAAACTGTAGATAATTAGACCAGTAAATGAACATGTCAGAATTTTTTTCTTATTCCCTTTATGTCTATCTTTGTCTATATTGATGTGACAGTTAACTCTAGAAATGAAATCTGCTAAGGGAATTTAACTTGCTAGTTAGGTGCTTTTGAACTTGAAAGATTATTTTGGAGTAGCAATATGTTTGTACTGAGATCACAGAATCTCACTAATAAAAAAGAGAAGGCATAGAAATGAATAAGATGTGACAAAACCTGGAAATGAGGCTTGAATTCTGAGGCAACTAGAAAAGTTCAGGTAGTATGTCGCTGTGTAGGACCAAAGATTCCTCACAATAGCCAAAAAAGTCAAAAGGTCCTCAAACTTATAAGCAAGTAGAGTTGAATTCTGACTGAATTGAGTATTGAAGCAGAATCTATAAATAATGCAGCCTGTTAGATCTGATTGACAGATAATATAAGATAATAAACTATGCTGTGATAATGTCCTTGATGTATATGGTAACTCATGTAGCAACAAGCAAGGAAGTAGTGGCAATCCATAAGACAGAGGTTACAGGCTTGTAGCTCCAGTGTGAAGTTCTTACTTCTCCTTCCCCCCATTAAAGAGAGACATTTAAAAGAAAGGCCAAAGGAATGAAGAGGCGTTGAAGAGGGAGGAAAGATAGGTGAGCAAGGTGGGTTTTTTGTTTGTTTTGTTTTTAATTAATTTGGTGTTGTGGGAGGAAGGAGCGATGCTAAGGGGTAAGGCTGAATTATGGAGGGACTAGGAAGTGTGCGAGATTGGGGTGCCTAATATATATATTTTTTAAAGAATCACTAAAGAATTATGTTAAAAAAAGGAGGGGAAGGCAAAGAAAAGCTATGTCTCCAACCACACCAGCTAGTGAAAAGAATGACAAAAATGATCTGAATCTGAGGAGAAACCTTCAGAATCAGACATGATTGGAAACATTGAAGTGATTGAAATTCATAGGCTCAAATTAGAAACAGCTGCAGTAATCAACTACACAGTAGGAACAGAGGTTTCAAAGTCCATAGGAAGTTAAGAAAAAATAAGCAGAAATATTTTTTACTGATAAGGTTTAATGGTTTTCAATTCAGTGGCCAAAATGACTTCCTATTGCATTGTTGATATCATAAGCTTTGTGTGTATAGCACAAGATAATAGGTTTTTTTTTGTCTCACTAGGTAATCACAAGAAAAATAAAATACATTGAAATTTTTCAGAGGTTTATTGAGAGCTTCTATGAATAAGAGCTAATTTGTAGCTTTATATGTAAAATGTTGTACAAGCTATCAGGGTTGAATTAAGATAATCTTGGTAGGACAAGGAAACTGTCATAGTGAGCATCATGCTATATATAACACACATCAAAAAAGATGTGGTCAAAGGCAGGATTTGAACATTTAACAATGGACTTTTTATTTCTTTTTTATACTTGCTGTTCATGAAGAAAGCATGAAAATTTTATTTCACAAATTCAAAATATTCTTAAAGATGTTGAATTAAATACAGAAAGACCAATCAATTAATGAAAGAATGCTCTTCTTCCAACACATTACAAAGCCTCTTTTGTATTTTCTTCATGGCCAGATGACTGCTGGAATGTTTATTTTACTCCATAAAATTCTTGAAACTGGATAAATAATTCAGCCTTGTAGATAGATCTTCATGCCTTTTTCTGCCTGAAAAACAAAATCTGTTTCAAAATCTCTTTGATACTTCTTGCATTTCATCTCCCAATCTTTGATTGCTTTTATTTTCCATTCTATCTCATTATTTTGCCTCATTAAGGGACTGCAATGACAGATGCATAGATAGAAATGGGTTGAATTGCCGGGCGGTGGTGGTGCATGCCTTTAATCCCAGCATTTGGGAGGCAGAGGCAGGCAGATCTCTGTGAGTTCGAGGCCAGCCTGGTCTACAAGAGCTAGTTCCAGGACAGGCTCCAAAGCCACACAGAAACACTGTCTTGGAAATCCAAAAAAAAAAAAAGAAGAAAAAGAAAATAAATGGGAAGAGTTTATATGAGTTACCTGTTATCCTACTTCACATTTTTCAGGCTTGCGCATTTTTCTGCAGGCCAGTAGTAACATGTAATATATAATTTTATTGTATGTGTAAATTTGCTGATCCTAACAGGAAGCTAAATAGTCAAAGACAGTCAATCTGCCCATAGGACCTGTGGTGCTAGCTCTCACATTGTCCTCTCATTTCAATTCACTAACTTATTCTTAGCAAAAATAAGTGGTCTCTTTAATGTTCCTGTTGAAAACTTTAAAGCATCATTTCAATGACTGCACTTTTCAATTAATTTAGAAATTGCTCTTGTAGCTTGCTGTTCTCACCCAAAAGAAAGAGACCAGCACAAGATCTTTATGAATCTGAAGTCTTTATTGAGCCACATCGACATGATTTGGGACATACATTTTTGTGGCTACAAATCTAGAGACAGTCCTAAGTTGAGTGAAAGGGGTTGGGCGGGTGGAGATATAAAGGTAAAAACCCACAAGTTTGGTACACTTTGTTGACCAGGATATGATAGCCATTAGTAAGCATGATGGAATGAAAGCTTTTAATTAAGAACAGTCATTTTTATTTAATCAGGCAACAAATAGCCTCGAGGGTCCAGAAGCAGAAAAATGCAAATTGATAAAGTTACTCTAAGTACTATACATGTCTGAGGGTCATGCTGACCCCAGTTTCAGATTGAAGTTGGGTCAGAATTTAGCAAATTAGTTTTTCTCACTTCCTATAAGGATTTGATATTTTATTTATTATAAAATGTTATATGAATTTCTCCCTTATATATAAAATTTTTGCCAGTCAGATTTCCAAGGGGCTGAAAATTTGCCTATGCATCTCTTCACCATGTGCACTTTATCAAATGAAGACTTTTTTCATCTTCCTTGACTGTAGGTTATTACAAGTGATAATAGTTTTAGCTACTTCCCCACTGTGATGGACAGGTTTCAGTTAGTTCCTGCACATGGAAGAGATCAAACAATAGTCATGTTGATTGGGTTGTGACTGCCTGAGAGTTCGAATGACACACTAGGGTCTCACAGCATGCTGATTAACACATGCAACTCAGGTAAATTAATTTGATGTCACTGCTATTTTCCTGGGTTACTGATTCTCATAGGATGGCTTTGCCCCCAACATATCTTTTATTTGGAAAGAATATCAGTTCCAAGCTCTATGTGAATTATTTTTTTCATTTAACAGAAATTTTAAATTTTATATCAATCCAATACATTATTTTTTCCAAGTATTCCCATGATGTTATGAAATGTACAAAATACAAATTGGTAGTCTTTGGATTTCTCTAAGCAAGAACTAAGGAAACTGCTGTAGAACTAATATACTCTATGATGATACTTTTAGATCTAAGACTTGTCCACCAAGATAGGAAATAAATTTGGTCTATTTACTGTTCTTTCCTCTTTGCAGTATTTCAAGTATAATTTTTAACATTCTTTTTAGACTCATAGAGAATGAATTTTTCTAGTTTTAAAAAATATGCTTTTTATTTAAATGGATGTTCTTCAACTAAATAAAGTAATCAAAGAAATTGACTTCTCCATGTCATTTAGAACTATATGATCATTTTTATCTAAAACTAAAATAATAACAAGCTCACTGAAAATAACCTGCTTTCATTATTTGACATCATTCATCACTTTTACACTATAGGGGAATGTTTTACTTTGTAGTTGATAGTTACTATTAAATTTTTTATAAGGTATTTATTCATATTTAATATAACATTAAGGTATTGGGAAGAAATATTTTCAAATATTTTTACCAGTGGATTTATTGTTTATCAGATAGAGCTATCTGAATCTATGACTAATTTTTCATGATGATGCTATCTTTGGCCAGTATGCTCAATAAAACAAAATATTTCAGTTTGAATACATTATAAACAATCAGAATTCATAACAGATATTTCCGAGTCTGGGAAGTGTGACCTTGAGACACCAGCAACGTTTCTGCTTTGAAGTTGGGCTTTCAAAGCTAGGTGCTCATACAGCAAAAAATGATGAAAAAATTCACTTAAGTGTCTCAGTAAGGACATTCATTCCATTTATGAATGTGTGGCTCTCATGATCAACCTTGCAAAGGACTACATTTTAGCCAATGTATGGAGAGAAAGAGACTTCACTGTATGGATTTTTGATGAACCCAAAAATTCAGACTTTTTTATTCTGTCCATGGTTTTCCAAATTTCCATGTCACCTGCAAATCCCTTATCCCTTTTCTCTAAGGACTTAAATTACTCTCTAGCTAAATAAGAATTATGAAATTTGAAGACTCTGGTAAATTTCATCTAAATCAGTTATGGGTAAGACTCAAGAATACTAAGCCTGAGGTAGTCATCCTATGCTATGAGCTGATGAAACCAAACAAGTTCTATGCTTCCAAAGTGAGTGCTGAGACAGAATTAAGACAGACACTGACATTCAAAAGAAATTTGAATTAGACCAAAGTCAGTATAATAGGTTCCAATGAAGTCCAAAACTCAACAGAGCACACACATTCTATCTTAAGAGTTGAGAATGTTTGATCGGATGAGCTGCCTTCTAAGTACACTAGGAAGGGAGTTGACATTCAAAGCTAAATATTTTCAGATTTTCCTAATTACTTAAGCTCTGCTTTTCTTTAAACCAGATATTTTCTTAGTCCTTTTTCTCTTGTAAGATTTGTTGACTGAGATTGCTTTCCAGCCAGGTCTCACATCTGTTTAGTCCCAAATAAACACACAGAGCCCTACATTAATTATAAACTAATTGGCATAGTAGCTTATGCTTCTTATTAACTCTTATAACTTGTATTAGCTCATAATACTTGTCTGTGTTAGCCACCTAGCTTGGTACATTTTTCGGTGAGGCAGTCACATCTTGTGTCTTCTGAGTCTGGGTGACAACAGCAGACTGACTCTTTCTCTTCCCAGAATTCTCCTGTTCTCATTGCCTCACCTCTACTTCCTGCCTGGCTACTGGGCAGTCAACATTTTATTGTACAAGTACAAGAAACAAATCTTTACATTCTCCCACAGCACTTCACCCCCCTTTTTTTTTCAAAACAAGAACTCTGAATCGAATCTCTCTTATTTATCTTTCTTCCTGACCTTTATCCTCACAAATTGTAACCAACACTCTAAACGAAGAGAAACATCCATAATCCATTTTTTTGGAAATGTGGGCATTGTTTTCCAGGATACTTCCTGCTGATTGGGGGTGCTGCTAATTGAAAGACCCCAACTGATTTTTCATAACGAACTGGATGAATTGGGTAATGGGACAGATTCTTCCTCCCCACTCCCCCTCCCCACAGGGCAGGAGGGCTAGCAATTATCAGAACTGGTCACAGTCCTGGGCAGGAAGGCTAGCAATTATCAGGACCAGTCACATTCTTCTAAACAGATGATTATCAGAACCGGTCATAGTGAATGATTACCAGACTGTAAACTGAGTCATGATGGAACAGGCAGCTTGCCATGTATTCAAGGTTTTTCTGGGGATAGGCTGAACTATGTTAATTTCATTCTGGGTTGAGTATCTAGACCAATCCCAATTGTACCCGTACCCCATATTATAATTTATGTAAAACTTGTGATTTTGTCTATAAAAACTTGCTTGCATGGATACTCAGGGTGCTTAGCTATCCTGAAGCTGGGCACCCGCTTGCGCAAACGTAAATCGTGAATTAAACCTCGTGCTTTTGCATCTGACGGCCTGGTTATTAAGTCTGGGGGCTCCTCGGCGATAAGACCACTCTGAGGGTCTTTCACTAATCATATGGGGACCTAAAGAAAAATTTGAATTATGGTCAAGTCCTGAGTAGATTATTCTGTGAGGCTTGATCATCTCAGTCAGCAGTCTTGAAACTGTTCTGGATGCAGAACTCAGTCATCTGGGCCATCCATTCCCACCAGAGATTTCTCAGGTGGTCTTCCGTGATCAAATCTGATTTTTCTTAACAGAAACAAAAGCAAAACCTCTTCTCCACAGTAACATATCTTTTGACTTATATTTTAAAATCAAGGCATTTTCAAATTATATGTTGGATTAATTAAGAAGATTTTATAATCAAATGTCTTTTAGCAGCTGATGCTCCTTAGCAGTCCTGCAATTCAATGACAACACAATAATATACAATATTCAGACTATCTGTATATTTTTCATCTTTATATGACTTTATTTTAAACTCTATTTCCTTTATTTTTATTTTTAATTTTTTGCTTTTTGAGAAAGGGTTTCTCTGTGTGTCTTTGGCTGTCCTGGAACTCACTCTGTAGACTAGACTGTTCTTGAAATCACAGAGATCTGCCTTCCTCTGCCTCCAAGGTTCTGGGATTAAAGGTGTGTGCCACCACACCCAACTACTCTCTCTTTTATTTTAAGAACTATATCCTTTTACTTTTCTTTCACAAGCCTACATATATTTTAAACACACTGTAAACCTTTTAGAGGTTTTCTTCATCTTTGAATCTATCTTTACTATATATCTCTCTTTTTCTGATGACATGAGTCTTTAATTTGCTAAACAATATGGCTAGGATTAAAGCCGTGACTTTGATGGCTTGACCCAACCCATTCCTTAGATTTCTGAAAGCCTAGCTTCATGGCAGAGGTACTGGCAGAAGCCATGTTTATTGTCACAACTCTATGGCATTTCATGGTCCCTGCCACCACTAAGAAGCATGCTGTCGGGAATTCATAGACACCATTTATGTGTTTGATGGCAGGGCCTCTTAAAAGAGCTGCAAAGTTTCACAGCTAAAGCTGAGTCAGGAAGCCTCGATTAAATGAGATGTGCTTGCCTCTAGCAAAGAGAGCAAACCTGAGAAATTGCTGCTACCAAGAGGCCAGGCTTAACACCATTATTTTTCGTATAGAATTACTTCCCAAGCTCACTCAATTTTCTGTGGATGCAGTTGTTCACACGTTGAATACAATTTGTTGATAGAGATTTCTGTCCCACCAGGTCCCACAGTTCTTCAATTCCAAAGAAATACACACAGAGGTCTATATTAATCATAAACTTGTTGGCCTAGTAGCTCAGCCTTCTTATTAACTCTTATAACTAATATTATCCCATTCCCCAAAAATGGACTATGGATATTTTCCTTTGTTTAGAATGTTGGTTACAAGTTGCTACGGACAATGGTCAGAAGAAAAGCTAAACAAAGGATATTAGATTAAGAGGGTTTTTTTTGGTTTTTTTTGTTTTTTTTAAAGGGGGAAGTGCTGTGGGACAATGGTCTTTTATCCTGTCACTTGTATTATTTTTAATAAAATGCTGACAGGCCAGTAGGCAGGCAAGAAGTATAGGCAGCGTGACAGTGACCAGGCAGGAAGTAGAGGCATGGCAATGAGAATTCTGGGAAGAGGAAAGATCAAGTCAGCAGTCTTCACCCAGACACAAAGGAAGCCAGACACAGAGCAAGCCAGATGTGACTGCCTTGCCAAAAAAGGTACTAGGCCACTTGGCCGACACAGAGAAGAATTATGGGATAATATAAGTCGTAAGAGTTAATAAGAAGCCTGAGCTACTAGACCAATCAGTTTATGATTAACGTAGATCTCTGTGTATTTCTTTGGGATTGAACGACTGCAGGAACAGACTGGACAGAAACCTCAGTCAACAAGATCTTACTGTGAGTAGTTGATAGACACTATAATTAATTCTAAAGATGGCTTGATAATTCGCCTTGAAAAATATCACATTCTTCTGTTCCTTTGACCCTCCTTCTACAGATGCTAGACCACAATTGTAATTCAGTTAATTCCCTTTCACTATGGAAGAAGCATCCAGTTTCTCCAAGTTGCTGATAGATCATGATTAATTTCTCCTTGAGACTTTATCAGACTGAATTTTATCGCACACATTTCTGACAACATTTTTATGTTTACTTGGCAAATGATGCTCATAGAGATTTCCTCTACAGTTCCCCTCTTTTTCTGAACACAAGCCTGATTTGACTTTCAGAGTTTTGTCCCAGGTCAACACTGTCTTTCTCCAATATGAGCTTTAAAACATAGACATTTGAAATGGATTAGCTCATTATTTTTTCAGTTTGAACTTTTGCTAATTTTTTAAATTTATTTTTGAAAATTTCATTTATGTGTACAATGTATCCTGGTCATTTCCACCCCTACTATCTTGCTCCAAAGGCATTTGTCAACATTATGGTTTTATAATTTCTAATAGTTCCCTGAGTCCAGTTACTGTTTCCCATATGTGTATGGATGTGGAGTCATCCATGGGAACATGGGCAACTCCAAGTTGTCACAACACAAATTTCAAGATACTTGAAATTTCAAAATATTAGGTACATTAAAATCCCTTTTGTCTTTTTATTTAACTCTTGAGATCTTACACGTAGACTTTTAACTTGTTATCAATGATACTAATATTATACTTCTAGGAGTTGAAGTTTCCCAAACTGCATTATCTAACACAAATGTTATTAATTACTGCTTCTCTTTAAGCTTACTATATTAAGTAAACCCTAAACCTGATTTGATTTGTAGCAATTATTATAAAGTTAAGAAATTATTGTTAGAATATTATACAATTAATCAGCTCTGTGTTTTATGCTATCATATGCATGCCTTGGTGTATTGCTGGAGGCAATACAACAGCTGTTCTTTAATACATTTTTTATGTTTTCAAATAATTCTTTCATAATAAGTTATGATACTTACAGCCAGAGTTAATAATTTGTGTTAAGAATTAAAAATTCTTAACTGAAGATTTAATTTAATTTGAGAGATTAGAAGTATACACACAATATATAAATACATTTAAAGTGTATACCTAATTTGAGATGGTCAGAAGTTTCTCTGTAAATATTTAAATAACCAGAAAAAATGTATTACTCATTTGACTGACAACTGAATGTTAAGTTAGGAAAGAAACAGAGGACCCTCACGATATATATATTTTTATATACAAGTTGTCTATGTTTTGACTTTCTGATTCTTTTCACAAGAACTTAATAGTGATTTTACTTTTCTTATTCTCATAAAAAACAATGACTCTGAGTACAATCTTCAATGAGTTATTTATACTGCATTTTGAATATCATGAAATGGGTTCAGTTGGCAAATATTCTTAGGAAGTTGATGCTTAAAACATCGCAATAGTTTGACATAGGAGCTGAGAATTTACCTAGAAGTTTAATGAGGAAGATGCAATATGAAGGATGCCAGCTATACCTGTGAAAACGCTACTGAAAAACCATATGAGGAGAGGATGTGGTAAAATTTGCTGTGCCATGAATGCTGTTGTTTTTCTGTTCACACTCTCTGATCTGGAGAAGCCACGAGAATCACGGGAGGCACGGATTCTGAGGACACCATAAATGCAGCGGAAGGCAGCTAAGGGGAGACTGGAATCGGGAAGTAAAGCCTACTCTCCTGCAGTATGAATCTCAGCCGTATAGCAGCTGCTGGAGATGCACAAAGGCTGTTTTCAGTTCTACAAAGCGAAGAAACATTTATAACATAAGTGAGTCAGAAAATTCACAACCACAGGAGTGACATAAAATACATGAGAAAATGTGCTATGAACCCCAACAAGGTTACAAATGAAAATGTGATAATTGCCACATTAGGTGTAAATATAATTGGCTAAAACTTTGGCCACAGTAGCTGATGTATGTTTGTGGGGGAGAAATTCAGAGACTTCACATGTCACAAGTAGCTGTTAAATATATCAGCGAGGCAGCAGAATGATCAAGGGACAGAGAAGGAAATGAATGAAAAGTCCCCAAATTGTGTTTTTCAAACCTGTCGATAGGGGATAGGGTTTTTGATAAAAAGTGAAATAATTTGGACATTGAGTTAAATAATTAAACAATACTGGAGGCAAGAGAGATAGATGGCTCAGCAGTTAAGACCATTTCTTTCTTTTCCAGAGAACCTGAGTTCCGATCTCAGCACCCACATGCAGCACCTCATAGCCAACTATGCTTCAAGCTCTATCGGGTCTGACACACTTTTATGACTTACACAGGTACCTGCACATATGTGTCACACTCATAGCCACATTAAACAAATAATAAATAAAAACTAAAGAATTAGAACATTTCTTAAGAACTTTATTCTTATGAATTCAGAAGATAAATAGTATGTTCAGTGTTGAGAAATATGTGGTGTGTATCTTATTATAAGATTAATTGGTGTGGGAAGTCTTTCTGTAAATGTGTTGCTTTTATTGATTAATGGATAAAGCTGTTACAGCTAGTGGCTTAGCAGAAAAGGGCAAGGCAGGAATTCCAAAAAGGTTGAGGAGGAAAGAAGAAAGAATCAGGAAGAGCCTCTGCCGAAGGAAACAGACACCCGGGAACTTTCCTGGTAAACCACAAATCTTGTAGTAAAATATAAAATAACGGAAATGGGTTAATTGAAGATGTAAGAGCTAGCTAGTAATATGCTTAAGCTATTGGCCAAGCAGTGTGTTAAATAATAAAGTTTCTGTGTAATTATTTCGGGTCTGGGCAGTCAGGAACAAATGAGCAGCCTCCGACTACAATTAATAGATCAAGTCAGGTTGAAAAATAAGGTACATGGAATTACAGGACAGGGTGACTATGTAAATTGTGTCTGAAAAACGTTACACTCCTTCAATTCACCATATAATTTCATATGCCTTGTTCTGCCCTCATCCTCGGTACAGAATCAACTACATAAGACCCAGCATATGGAAATTACCATAAAACATTCACACAGGTGGTACAGAGAAGAAAGCTGTCCATAGTAAATTCTAAAACCTTACACGTAAAGTGTGAAGTCATTCCTGCATATGCTCTACCCTGTAACTGTTTCTGCATTTATTCTCTATAGCTGTAAGCTAGCTGGAAGAAAGTGTAATGTAAGCTAGACAAAAATTAAAATATGTGAGCTCACCTCTAGACTATGGTCTCTATCTCTTGTGTTGTCCTCAGGTATGGAAAGGAACCTCAAAATGGATATTTTAAATAACACATGATTGTTGTAGGGATAAGGTAAAATCTTAAAATCTTAAGGAGTTAAAAGTACTATTTAAATAAATATACTAGTGTTATTCTTTATTCAATGGCACATATAAAGATTTTCTAAACAACAACGGTATATTTTTTGAAGATAAATATTTCAAAATTTTTTCAGAATATCCTTCCTATCAAATAATGTTTCAAAATATACAAGAGAAATATTTTTTTTAATTTTCCCTGTACACTAGACTGTACTACCAATTTAAGGGACTCAACCAACCTTTCACCATCTCATGTATGCTTGTGCAATTTCATGTCTGATCACATAGCTACTATAATTTTTAGGTTTCAGACAAATGTGCTTCATGCTTTTGTATTTTTCAGTAATTTATTAGTATCCTCTTTATAAGATATTCATTAAGGAAAAGTTCATGATTCTAAGCTTATTAATTTTTGAACATATGAATATATGGCCTGAATTAAACTATTGACAGTCAATATATAAAGATTTTAAAATTCTCTACTGATATATTTTCCGAAAAATTGAGATTTCATCATAAACATTTCAGAGAAAACTATTTACCATTGGTCACATAATTTAAGTAATAGAAGTTACAACACATAATTACTTCAATTAATTAATTGATGATAATATATATGTATAGCACGCAAGTTACATTAATTTTAAACAGCAAGTCAAGGTTGCTGCTTAGATTATGGCATACTAAAAGAAAATAAGCCTCAAAGTGAAGCTTCTGAAAAACACAGTAGTTCTGAAGCTTGAACTTTGTAACTTTAATACACTGTGACCCTCTGCAGAAACACATAAGAAATGCAACCTTGAGCTGTGATGTCACCTCAAGACCACTGGCAAAATGTAAACCGGAGGCTGAAACAAAAGGCAAAATATTTTTCAGAAAGAGCAACCCATTCCAAGGTGAATCTGACCTTATCCGAAAGGGTCTTAAGTGTGGCATAGAGGAAGGTGACACTGAGAAAAATCTAGTCAAATATCATGGAAAAAAAAAGGCCAAAACATTATTAATGGAAGATGACTTGCAAATATCAGTATTTTATGGCATTTAGAAAATATCTTGCTTGACCACATCAAAATGGTAATTAGCTTAGAAATAAAATGAGGTCACTGAAATCATTGAACTAGTAAATAGATTTAGAAATTTAAAAACTATTGATTTATTCAGATGGTGTGTCTTTTCTTCATTACACATCGTAATGATTTTCCCTATCCTGCAGAATATAGGCCTTATTGTTAATTACAAAATGACATGTGCCACAAATGATTTAGCTTTTATTTTTCTGAAACCCTGAAAAGTTATTCTTATATTTTACAATGTGAAAAGAAATGATTTTTTTAAAAAATTAAATGTCATTTTTGATTATCCCCATACACTTAAAACTCTGGATTGAAAGCTAACTTCAGTGATTTCATTTTCCGGTTATTGGAGGAAAGCTTACACCAGACAGTATCTTTCCAAAAGGGTAAGTATGAAGTTTGGGTTAGATATGCACACTGCTCCATGGAAATATTGGAAAACAGCTGAGTAGGCAGGGCTGCAGGGCTCCAAATTCTCCCAAGAGTAGAGAGGAAGGAAAGCACGTTTGTGTTCTTTGTCTCATCCCTCCTAAAAGCAAGGGCAACACCACACCCATAGCCCAAGTTGCAATTCCAGCCTCAGAAGTCCCTCAAGTGGTACCCAACTGCAGAAACTAAAACTGTTAGGTTATTGCCATATTTTGGAATGTAAAGATAAAGGTTTCAGAAACAAAGCCAGCAAAAATATTTGGACTGTGTATACCATGATTCTTCAGTCTTTTCCCATGCTCTAGTTCAGGAGGTATGAGGGTTAGGACAAGGAATCTGAAAACAAGAGCTTAGTTATATGGCACACTAGGTTCCTAGTACTAAAGACATAAATCTACACCTGAGTAGAAGGAACAGTACTGAAAAGTAGAAAATAGTTTAAAACTGTGATTCATCAGGGATTATTACTAGACATAGTGAAAAGAAGCACTAGAAAATGAGTCTGTACAGTATATGTGTAAAGTTGACATGGATAAAGACTTAGGACAAAGTGAAATGGGTGCTGAAGACATTACGAGGGAGAGGGGTGTACCTCTGGTTAGAGTCATGAAAGAACAAAGAACAGAGGCAGTTAAGTTCAAATTGAAAAGATGTTTTTAAGACTCCCCAAAAATCAATGTAAGAATGCAGCAATGGAACAGAGATAAAAAGAACAAATTGTAAAAAGTTCAAATTAGGCAAACTACAATAAAATGATGAACATTGACACACAGAAAAAAAGCAATTAGTGAAAAATAAATGTATTTTTCTTGTAGTTTTGTTCAAATGAACAGTGATAAAAATGGCATTTGAATTTTAAATTGCAATGATTAAAACTAGCAGGCAATACATCCTAATACATCTAAAACATTTAGAAATGTGTTGATACATGATTCCAGGTCCATTTAAAATACATTTGAAACTGCAAGTGAATGAAAACTAAAGAAAATTGTGGTCAACCTATTTGCATGAAGAGCTATGGTAGGAAGAAATTTGATGTAGAAGGGAAGCCTCCAAACTTGCATTTCAGTGATGAAGGAAAGAATAAGGAACAACAAATGGACAAGGGTACAGCAATCTAAGTGAAGTAAGTTGTATAAAACAGCCATGTGAACTGGTTCCTAAAAATCCCAAAGCCTGAGAAAAGGGTCACAAACTTGAGTGTGGGTAACACAACAAGTACTTTGCTGAAAATGCCAAATAGTAAGGAAAATAAGCAATAAACAACTAAGGAATAGTTTGAATCAATTTCTAATGAATTTGCTGGTATTCCACTATGACATGACTGTTTCAAAATGCACTTATTTTTTAAATTTCTTGCAACCGTCTGTGCATACCCACTGATGGACATATCCTCTGCCCTCCAGTACATTAAAACTAGGTTAATAATACATTCAGCATTATATTATATTATATTTGTATTATTATATTATATTACAAATTTCAGCATTGCTTTAATTCATATAAAGAAGACATAAGAACTTTGGTGGTAAATATGAAATATTAGGAAAACTTCCAAACATAATTTGTTTGATTAAACATTTATGCTTTCATTTTATTCTCTACTCAAATTAATATTGGAGTTTAAAATTTCTGCATGTTTACAGAGTAACTTTTCTGATTTCATTAAGCTGTTAAAACTTTTGAATCCCTTGCATTTTGCTGCTAAGATGAAATATTTTGCTTGGTTTACTTTACAGTTTGTGGTTGATAGCATCATATTATGATTATATTTTCTAGGTTTTGGTTGTGTTCAGACAAATATACAAGTTACATGGCACAGTAGTTTATCTTCATTGTTAGCTTGACTGGGTTCAGAATAATTATGAAAACCCTCTGCTTGGTGTCTATGTGGACAGGACTGCAGAATGAGGTAACCAAGGGTGGAAGAGACACTGAGAATGTGGATGGCGCCATCCCATTGACTAGGTTCCTGAACTGAATAACAGGGTGAAAACCAGCTGAATGCTGGTGTTCATCTCTCTGCTGCCTGGCTGTGAGCGTAATGTGACTTTATTCTCCTGCTTTCATTCCTCCCCCACCAGCTATCACAGACTTACCATATGTCCTCAAGCTGCAAATCAGAATAAATTTCTCTCTTCAACTTGCTTTTTGTCACAAAATAAGAAAAGTAGCTAATAAGGGTAACATTTCTCCAACATCTATTTATTTTCCTTGAGTCAGATAAAGGTCTGTCCCTTGATTCTGTTCCTTCTGATATGTTAAATTTCCTTAACTCTGATGAACTTTTTCCATTGTCTTATTTGAAAAGAATTAGCCATTTATTTTTCCATCAAATACATTCTTTAAGAAACATTTATCAGAGCAGGGCAGTGGTGGCTCATGCCTTTAGTCCCAGCACTCAGGAGGCAGAGGCAGGTAAATCTCTGTGAGTTCAAGGCCAGCCTGGTCTACAGAGATGGTTCCAGGACACCTAGAGCTGTTACACAGAGAAGCCCTGTCTCAAAAAACCAACCAACCAACCAAACAGACAAACAAATAAATAAATAAAAATAAGAACCAGTTAACAAAGAAGATATAATTCTGATTTCAATGCTAAGGCAACAATTATTGAACTATCAGAAATCGTTACTTTGATGCTATAGAAGAAAACAGCTTAAAGGAGGTCATATTTGGTTGGTAGAAATCTCTATCATTGGTGAACCAAGTGAGACAATGCCAATTATCAGAGAATTCTAGATCACCTTCTATTTGCTGTAATAAAATATAATTCTTAATTTTGATGGTAGGATGTATTTAAATGACTCAGTTGTAAAACATGGGAAATGTGTAACTAAGTGCTGCAAAAATATCAAGAATGCAATTTCAATGATAATAATAATGAGGAGAGCAACAGAGAACAAAATAAGAGGAGCGAGGCATCAAGATGCCTGAAAAAGAGATCGATCTTTCTTTTTTTTTTGGTTTTTCCAGACAGGGTTTCTCTGTGGCTTTGGAGCCTGTCCTGGAACTAGCTCTTGTAGACCAGACTGGACTCGAACTCACAGAGATTCACCTGCCTCTGCCTCCTGAGTGCTGGGATTAAAGGCGTGCGCCACCACCGCCCGGCTAAAATCATTTGCCCTCTCTGAGGCTTGAACGATCTTTCTTAATTAAAAAAATTACCTCGTGTGAAAACATTTTCTTTGTTATTTTTCCAAATTCCTCTGTAGCCTTGAACACATGACCTTCCTGGCTCTATCTCTGAAGTGCTAGGATTTGGACATGTGCCCCTTTGCCCAGTCAGTGTGGTGCAGTAGATCAAGCCTTGGCTCTTGCATGCTAAGCTAGAATTTGACCAACAGAGCAACCTTTCAAATCCATGTTAGTATTCTTTGGATAACATTTTAATGACAAATACAAAAAATTCAGTCACATATAACAGTGGTGAGAAAAAGTTATGTAAAATGTTTCCCCTTGAGAACAACACTTGAAGAGAATATTCAACTTTCCATTGTCAGTCCATATTAATGGTCATTGTTAGAGTTTTGCTACAAAGTGATTCACCAGACTCTTGCTTGCAATTCAATTTAAACATGGACTTCAATGAAGTAATTGGGCCATAATGACTCTGTCCTAATAAAATGGTTAGTCTATTGACATATGCCTTTTTACTGTATTAATGTAAATTAACTATAACTACGAGGTGGGACCTATAAAGAGGAAGTAGGAGAACTCAAACCTGAAGGGCATATTTTGTCCCTGGCCCCTCCCACTACCTCTCTGTGATACCTGGTTCCCATGGGTAACACAGATCATTATATCATAATTTTAGACCATCTCATCTTTTCTCATATTAGACAATAGTGTTAAAGATAGCCATGCATAGAAACCTCTGAAGTCAGAAGACAAAAATTGTATCTTTCCTCCTTCAAGTTTCATTTTTAGAATATTTTATCAAAGGTGACAAAATGTGATTATCACAAGCATGTATTATAATTATTCCATCAAAGAGAAAAATGGAAAAGAGGTATTGGTTTGGTAGTGTATGTTGCTTTCCTTACAGCAGAGCTGGAGCGATTTACTTTATGCCTACAAAGGCTTTTAGACTCTGCACAGCATCCTCAAATTTAACGTTGCTGAATTTGAGAGACAGAAAGTGGAACCAGGTCTTTGTTGAAGATATTTCAGCTCACACTCTATTTACGGCATGCTTTTAGTGTCTATTAAGCACATTTCTTTGATGTCAGTACACTCTCTATGAAAGACTAATAAGTTTGAAGGATATTTAAGTCAATTAGTCAGGTTTCTCAGCCTTATAAAATGATAAATACAGATGTACATAGTGTTATTTAAGTGTTTTGGAAAATGCTAGTTTCACAAATATTATAAAGACTAAACAATGTAATAATAAACTGAGAAAAAATTGTAAGATATCATACATTTTTAAACTGATGAGTCGACAAATGAGAGGTAGATAAATAATGAAGTTGTTAACTCTTAGGATGTCTCAGGTCACTAGTGTTTTGAGATTCAGGTTAGGAGAGAGTGGGACAAGGGAGGAAACCCCTCACAGTATTGTGGTTTCACATGATCTTTCACAAAGGGCATTTCCCCCTAAAACTCTCTTCTTCTCTGTTTCTTTCTTCAAAATATATTTGATTATATAAAGGTCTCTACATTAATGATTTTAGGTTTTGTTGTTGAAGACATATAAATGAGTGACCACTGACACATACATGTGTCATACACTTACAGACAGTAAATTTCATGAAATACTCACCTAAGACGGCGTTTAATTAGGTCAACAGGACTCTGCTAGCAGTTATGAGTAGTACTGTTGCTGGATTCTAATATCTTACTCGAGGGAAGGGGTGAAAAGGCAGGACTTCAACAAACACAGACACCAGGAGTAAGGTAGAAGACTTACAGCAGACTCGTTTATTTAACAAGGGGTGGGGGCTTAGATACCCTCCCAGCACCAAGGCGTTCTGATCCACTGACAGTTGACATCACATGCTTGTCACTGATTGGCTAGGCACGATCAAGACCTCTGATGGGCGCCTGTTGCTAGGTACTCAGGAAACAGAGCTTGGTCATTCCACAGGATCTTTGACAGCTCCAGGCAGACTACAGCTTGGCTCCTTTTGGCCTGGCAGCCTTAACATCCTGCAGAGCACAACAGTTAAAAACTACTTGCTTCCCTGAAAAAACTCAGACTGTCTTTCCAAACAGCATTGTATTTTGCTTCACAGAGAGGAAGATCAGACAGACTTCAACTGATCAAGTTGCCAAGCATCTTCATCAAGCATCCAACCTTTAACCAGTGCATTTCATGTTTCAGAATCCAATATTATATATGTAATACAGTAAGGGAACAGGAGTAGGTTAAAGATTTTAATCTACACTTTTTTTTCTGGGAAATAAACTAGGAATTTCAACAGGACAGATAACTAATCAAACATTCTTTAAGTCCAATTGTGGTACCTCTGTCAGGACAGGTGTTTTGATATAGTATTTTAATTTAGTGTATGGGCATCCTTACCAAATGGATGCTGTAGTAGTAAGAAAGGAAGAAAGTAGATGTTGAATAAACATGTAAAAATGTCTATATTTTCTCATTATTTGAAATATTTGATTCTACATAATGTTTTTGGAACTTGAAAAGTCTGTGAGACTATGAGAATACAGAAATCTAAATGAACTTATCTAGTGTAAATACTCAACAGTGACATTTCTTCTCACAACTTTAGTATATAAACAAGAGCCTGCTTGTAAAGGCACAACCCATGGAATGCATTTATCATTATGTCAGCAGAATCTTTCATTACAGCAAACCTTTCTTTTTTAAATCAGAATTAACAGTATATGGAAATAACAAGTAAGCTAATGTTATAAATAAGTTAATTGGGCTTTTTACTTCTTATAGTGTTTGTGTTAGATGCAAAGGACTGACACATTTCAAAAGAGCAGAAACTCAATTTCATGGTCTTCTGCCTAAGTGACTTAGAGACATATACCAACTGCTGCAAGTTTGATTATTTTAATGATTTGAAGTCTACTGAAACTCAAATACAGATTTGTGATTTTCTAAACAATGCATTTGTTCCAGGGTGAAGACTGTAATCTATGTGTTAAACTATAAATTTGATCTTCAAAACTCATGTGCAGACCAAAGACAAGATGTCCTCAGTGAAAGAACTAAAAGACTATCAAAGTCACATATCCAGTTTATGATTA
Organism: Ondatra zibethicus; assembly: GCA_004026605.1. Lineage (NCBI taxonomy): Eukaryota > Metazoa > Chordata > Mammalia > Rodentia > Cricetidae > Ondatra > Ondatra zibethicus. Next base: position 22,101 of record PVIU01004496.1, on the reverse strand, counting down.
GTAAATTGGTGAAGAATGAAGTATAACAGAACTTAGTCATAATTATCATATAACTTAAAGTTATTGCTAAAGATAATTTATCTTTTTATTAAAATACTTGCTAAAATAGGTTTAGCTCACTGACACAATAATTATTTGATTACATGTTCTACTTTGTTGGTTGCCTGTCCTCTCTAATTAAACTATTTTGAGCACCTGGTAGATTTTCAAATTTAAGTAATGTTGTATGTTATTTGTTTCCAAAGATTATTTTTTAGTACTGAATAATATACAAAGAAAAACCTAAAAACATCCTGCTTTATGTTCTTTTCTTGGCATTTGTTCATCAGGGCCTTAAAAATATTCTTCTAGGTATGGGCTATTATATTATCTACTTCCTAAATTATATTCTGGAACTAATGTAATTTTAAAAGTTAATATGTACATATAAAACCTATAAACACTTTGCAACTGATGATCCCTTGACTGAAATACATTACTGAAAAAGTACACATTCTTCGATTTAACTTTCATGTAGAATTTGATAAATATTTACTTGAACTGTATCTGTTTGGGTACTCATTAGGGCTGTGTAAGTATGTCCATATCCTGTGTAAGAAAACATAAAATAAATGGAAACTAAGGACTGATTCTGACCTTTCACTCTTGTAATGAACAACAAATAATTCATGTATACTTCCTGCTGAGAATAATTAGAAGACTGACAAAGATATAATGAATTGGTCATCCTATGAGGAACTGAAAAAAATCACGTGATACTTATAAAGACTAGCCAAGGTCAAGGGAACAGAGCTTGGAGCATTTTTGTGTCTCCAGGGTGTTTGATGGTTTAGTGAGGACACCGCAGACACTGAACTGTAGGATTAAAGATTAAATAATTGACCTCAGTGGTCTGCTGAGAGAGGTTAGGTACTGAAAAAATCTGGGTTTTTACACTGGGATCGTGAAGCTACTTAGCGCGTCAGTGAAGGCACACTGAAAGCACATAGGTGAGTACAAAAACAAGCAGTCTCTAAAACTCTCAGTTTCTAAAATTAAAGTGGTTTCATAGAGCATAGAGTTAGTGCGATAAATTTATGTCAGAGCTAAACAAAATGGTCTCAGGAGGGGAGTGCATCAGTGTAAGGACGCAAAAGTGTCCCTAAGTGTTGCTCCCACTCTGGATAATCAGCCAAAGATGACTTACATCGTTAGAGATGAATCCACTTGAATAAATTTATATGGATGGAATATATAATAGAAATAAAATTGAAGATTACTCAAATGCTCTTAGTAGCATGAGACATCTTCCATGATTATCTTAAGAAGTTAAAAACAAAAGGAGGGAAAACAAATAATGCAAAAATAAACAAATTAATGCTAAATAAAAGTCAAAATTATCTTCTCAGTAGACATGATAAGAATACATGAGACACAGTTATAGAAAAACTTAATGAAGTATGGATAATTCTAAACAAAATATTTAAATCTAAAAACAGAAACTATGGCAGCAGTTCAAGACTATATGAATCACTGGAGGATAGATGAGGGAAGGAAATAGCTGAGGGTCTGCAAATATCCTGGAAAGGAACAGAATATGCAGCAGTAATCTTACGCAGGCTTCTAAAATACACAACAAAAAGAAATAGCACAGATGAATTCTGGCAAAATTTTCAAGGACGGCTCTTTATTAATACATTTTAACCTTTACTCCAGTTTTCCTTATATGCTTGATAGTTTAGCAACACTATTTTTCCCAACTTTGCATTGATGCTATGATTTCTTTACAGAAAACAAGTGAATAACATTAGCCTAAACAATTACCAACTATCATAAGTTAGCAGATACAATTAAATAAGTAGGTTTAATATCGTGATTTGTCACATAAAACTAACTTATGCTATTATAAATTTTTACACTTTATACTGTGTGCAAAGAGAAGTTACCCATTTTCAAATTAATATTTTTCTATTATGCTATAATGATTACACCATTAAAGACTAAATTAGAACATTGCTATTATAATTTCACCCACAAAATTACTTTGAATCAAAATTTTCTGGAATTGTCATAATCAAATAAAATTGTTTAATCAGTTTTACAGACAACTTGGGAATACGCTTAATATAATAACATAAGGGTTATCTGAAAGTTCAACTTAGAAAACCATCTTCATGTCTGTACAGCATTCAAATATCACCCTACTCAAGGTCAATTCAAATGAACACAATGGTTTGCCTGTAGCACATTAACACTCACAAGACAACATGTCCTTTTCTATTAGAAAATTTTTCCTTTTTTTCTGTAACCTGACTATCATTTATAACCTACCGTGGTATTTATTCACTCATTTTTTTTTCTGTTGATAATAACACAGTAGCACAGAAAACCTAACTTTGTGTAGGTAGAGCTAAGGACAAGGGATCCCATGTGGTTAATGATCCTACTGGCACAGTCCTGTGCTGGTTCAGTATAGCATATGGCAGGAACCAGTGTTTTTTTCTCTTCTCGACTCCTTCTCTTCCACTTACAAAACTGTCAGTATACAGCCATGAAACCTCCACCTTCTTTAAATTGCCATCCCAAAGTCACACCTTTAAGCAATATAGATGCGATTTACACCATCTTGATGCATGGTCATGGTGGGACCATAAAATTATAACATAAAAATTGGAGATATACTTGAAATATATTCAAATCACAGCATGGCAGATTCTACTCAAAACTTCCAATAAGAAGAAAAGTAGAGAAGACAGGGGGATGTTTAAAAATATTCCTTTGTTCTTTGGTAATCAAACTGTAATTAGAGTCTAAGAAACTGTGAGATCCTATGAAGTTACCATGCAGAAAGCAAGTTACAATCCAGACACTAAACCCCTATGAAATGTAAAGTTAAAGCCATGCTTGGATGTTATCTATTAACAATATAGACAGGTTCCTTTTCTTTCAGCCACAGCTCACAAGATTTACAGTTGGAAGTACAGGAAATATACACACGACTCCTAAGTGCATGGAATGGAAAGGAAGACACTAAAGAACTATTTGTTAGTTCTCAGCATTTAATCTCTGCTCCCAGTACAAAGCAAACATCTTTCAAGGTTTTCATAAACTGAAAAAATGTTTCAACAATTTTGAATGTAAGTAGATAGAGAACACATCTGAATGAATTCAGAGTTATCAGAAATTACAGGTGGTTTAGTGCAGTGCAAATTTCATACATTCATTTACAGTTTGGAAATTCTATCATTTAGTCACAGGTTTATTTTTTTCCATGTTTATGGTTGCCTAATTTGTCTTTGTTTGCTTGTTTGTTTTAAACAATCTTTTAAGTTTTATGTACCAATCCCAGTTCCCTCTCCCTCCCCTCCTCCAGGTCCCACCATTTTCCTCACACCCTACTCCTCATCTGCAGAGAGGGTGAGGCCTGTCATGGGGAGTCAACAAAGCCATCACTTGAGTCCGGACCAATGAGCAATGTGCCTCTCAATAGGCAATGGGCTCCAAAGTGTCAATTCATACACTAGGGCTAAATGCTGGTCGAAGGCAAATGAGCCCACAAATTTCCCAAGCCACACGGCTGTCATCCACATTCAGAGGGCCTAGTTTATTCCTATGTTAGTTCCCCAGCTGTAGGTCCATAGTCAGTGAGCTCCCACTAGCTCAGGTCAGCTGTATTGTGGATTTTTTAACCATCATGGTCTTGGCCGCTTTACTCATATTATTGTTCCTCCCTTTCTATGACCCAGTGCTTAGCTTTACAATTCTTCCTTCTATCTGGTTTCTGTCTTGATGTCAAGGGATGTATAACATGCAATGTCTAAACTGTAAAATTTCACTATTCTAAATTCTTAAAACTTAGAAGTGTGTGTGTGTGTGTGTGTGTGTGTACCATTGCTAGGTCTTTATTTTTAAATAATGTTGTATAAAAGTATTTTGTAGTATATCACCAATTTTGCATAATGGCATAATACTGTGATATTGAACTAAAATACTGAACTAATTATTAGACAAAAAGTTAAATATCAGGAATTTGGCTGGTTTTGTCCTATGGATGTCCACCTGATTGCTAATGAACTTGAGTTACTTTGTATCTAAACCATGTTTTATATTTCCCATGGTTGTAAAAATTTTAGTTGCTTTGAAATGGTTGTGGTAGAAATATTTACACTGATGGCAAATTTTACCATAGGGGCATTTATTTATTTATTGCACTTAAGAAAGCATCTTTATTGACTAGCTAGTATATGTTGTCTTTGACTTCATATTCTCAAGTATTTTAATTAGTATTTTAAATAGCCCATACTTTTTATCTCATTATTAGATTTTCACTGTGACGCTTCTGTTTAAAAATTATTATTGCATATTAATATGGTATTAATTAGGTTAGTAAAACTTAAATTATACTTTGTAGGGCTTTATGATAAATCACTCTTACTTTCCTTGATGAAATTAATAATCTTTGAATGTCAAACTAGGAAATGTATCCTTTATGTTATAGCCAATGGAGAATTCTCATGTTGAGCAAGACCGTTATTGGAATTATAATTTGCTCTTTTTTTAATCTGGCATTTGGGTTCAAAGCATCTTTCCTTTTAGAAGAGGCAGGAGCGCAGGAATCAGAAGGCTGTCATGTTGTCTCCTGTAAGGCAACAACGTCTTCATGTAGTAGTGGCAGGGCTACTTCTGCATTTTATTTCTCTACTAGAGGATGTCTGTGTGGGAAGTTGGCTTTGGTGGCTCAGTGCAAAATTTGCTATTAGAAAATAATTTGCATGGCTTGAAGCTATTGAACCCAAGTGTCTTTCCTTTATTTCCATCTCCTGTAAAGAGCACAGCACCATCCCTAATTACTTGATGGGAGTAATGAAGTGAATTCATCTTTAAATTTTTAGAGGCTTATGAATTTATGGCCAAATGAAGGCAATATTTTGTCCCAGAAATATCTAGTCCCTTCGTGTTCATGTTTCCTCCATCTGTCCAAATATTCAAAACATGAAGAACATCTTTGATCACATTCAAACTGTCCTGTTCCCTCTTTTCTTATTTTTCTAAATGGATTGGTCGAAAATAAGATTTTCCCACAAATTTTCAGATTTTAATTTGTCTTTTAAATATCAAGATGACAAGTCTCAACATAAAGGACTTTAGCCTTGGTATTTCAATACTTCAAAATTGCCTTAAATTGTTGTTTATAAGGAGAAAAATATCATTTCCAAAGTTATTGTAGACAGAGGAATGAGTATGTGATTAATCTTATGGTATGAAATACCAGGCATTTATGTGAATTTTGTGAAGTTTATAATTAAATTAATAAATCATTTAGCACACGTCCCTCAACTGATAAATTATATGCAGCAGACACTAATCTCAGTTTTTAAAGCTATTTTACAGAAGAACTGCCACTTATCTATTTGTTTGGCAGAAATACCAATTATGAATTTGTTTAAAATTGCTTTGGTGTTTTCAGAGATCCTCCATTTCATTGAGCTGACATTACCTCCCAGACTTCATGCATATGTTACAACTTTTTGTACTTGTTCTCAAGTACTATTTGGGTCCCCTTGGGAAAGGGTTTCTGATCTTCAATCTTCTGTCAATCCAGATTACCGAATGTCTTACAAAATGCATAGCCCTCAGATATGGAGGCTCAATATGCTTTTGGTAATGTTTTTTGTCCCTAGAAGTCGCTGTTAAAATTTGAAATCCTATGCCTGAACACTGAACTCTCTTGTAATAATATATTTGTAAAACCTTCATGCTTATATCCCCAGTATACTCCTCCAGTATGATTTTGAAGCCAACCTGGTTGTCTATTGCCTCTGAACACAAGGACCTCTCCTTCCATTCAGTCTTTTTGTTTCTTTGGGCAAGACGACTCCATTGTCTAGGGCCACTTCTTTCTTATCATACAATTTGGGGAGCTGGCTGAACTTTAGAGGGAGGAAAGTGTGTCACAGGAAGCCTGTCTTTGAAAATCATTTTGTCAACCCTATTTTCTTCTAATTTCTATGTTTCCTTCTGGACCACCATGAGATGACAACCTTGCTTCTCCACACCCTTCTGCTGTTATGTTCTATCAACCAGGAACATCTGAGTCAGAAGTGCTGTGGGAGGGACACCTCCAATGTGGGAGCTAAGACGAAACTTTCTTCCTTTAAAGCTGTGTCCTCCCTTGTTGGTCACTAAATCAGTATCTCAGTTTGCTCACTTCTTTTAATACAGATTAGTAGGTAGTATCACCTCTGTCTGCTTTTTGTTTTGTTTTTATTTGATTCCTTTCACAGGCAGGTGTAGCCACCCACCCATGCCAGCGATGCTGCTGTTTGCACAGTAGCACGAAGGTTGGGTCTAGTTTGGCCTTGAAAGAATAAAAGTAGGAAAAGGAACAGCTGAGAATAGGAAAGATTGAAGAATCCAGAAGGTTTTCATGAGTAAATGCTGCTTTATTCATCCTTACATGTGTTCAGTTCAGAACTCTAAATTACTCATTATCAATAATGTTATTGTTTTATAGTGGCTTCTTCAGGAAATCCTCCGGCATTCCCCTATAACCATAAATGAGCATGTAATCAATGTTCCTCTCCTCACTCTCCAAGCTCTCTCACTTCGTCAGCACATTTAGTCAGTGAAGACCGCTTGGCCTCCATACTGTGAGCTCATCCATACTATCCAGGGTTGTGACACTTCTGACATATACCGCTCTACATAACCACAGCTGAGCACTTGAGCATCTTCTCTTTCCAATTCCCTTACCCCGATTTTCCTTCCATGCAAAGTCCAATCTCCTTCATATTGTTACACATTAAATATTTTATTAAGTGTAATGAATGCATCTGAAACAGAAAGTAAGGTAAGATTCCAAAGAAAAACAAGCAGCAGCATATATACACAGTCTGTAGCAAAAACAGAACCCCCTCATAGGAATGGCACTTTTAAAAACACAGCATAAAGGTGATGAACGACTTCGGCTTTGAACAATCACTTTAATTATGCTTTCCAATTCTATCACTGAGGTTGGGAACATTTTCATAAAATGCTTCCCACAGGTATAGTCAGTCTCACATAAAGCACTTAGCATTATAATAAAAACATAGATTATTTTATATGTGGAAATTCTGGGTAGCTCAAACAGTAGGCTCTATAAATGCTGACGGAATGTAAATGCTATCATGAGATATTGTAAAAACAAACAGTTCAAAATTCCAATCACCATTTCAGTTTTGTTGAAAGATAAATACACGAGCTCTATTTTAATTTCTACTTCCAAATTCAGTTTCATAGAGTATATGATGCAATTTCACAGCTCAAAACAAGCTTAGAAGGCTGTTTTATTCATTTAGGCTGACATAAGGATATTATAAATTTGATGGGCAAAACAGAAAATTATTTCTTGTAGTTATGGAGAGTGGAATTCCAAGCTACATCCTATTTTTCTGTGTGTGTGCTTGTTTGTGTGTATGTGTGCATGCGTGCGTGCAGGCGTGTGTGTGGGTGTGGGTGTGGGTGGGTGTGACAGAGAGAGGGAGAGAGAGGGAGAGAAATGAAAAGCCAACCTCCTTTATGGTATCCTAGGATTGCTTTTTCAAGAGCACTAGTCTTCTTTATTGAAGATATGGTATGACCACTGGTAGGTTTGAATAAACAAAATCAATCCTTGAAGTACTGGTACTCTCATTATATAATTTAACCCAAGTTACCTCCCCAAAGCTCCACTCCAAATATAAGCACATTCTGAAACAGACAAAATGCAGGCCTTCCTTTTCATTAGCAATAAACTTTTGCTTAGTCTCTCAACAGTTTTCCAGGACAAGCATGCTGAACAATGTCAATCCACATCACATTGTGCATGTTCTTATGCTTTTTTTCCCCAAGAATCAAAGCATACACATACAACCATGGAATTTTCATAGGTAAGCATCTATCACATTTAGAACATACATAATTTGCCACTTTTCCGGCTTTTTCTGACCAGTTCATTAAGTTTTACCTCATTACACTACTAAATTTGAAGACAATTTTTTTAAGCAATTTCAAGTCAGGTGAAAGAAAAGTGTAATAAAACAAAGATCACTTCTCTTTTCACTTTCAAAATTGCATTCTCATTCTTAATCCCAAGGGCCTTATGATTTTATTTCATTAATATTTAAAAGATGTTGCTTTATTTATCTTGAAGATTTTCTGGCTTTGGTCAGTCCTCTGGGATCTGGTGTAGTATCTGATCTTTGGTATCCATATGTAGACATTAGTCTCAAGAAGAAAGTCAGTTGCCTACTCATAAGATGAAGCTTGCAAATGTACATACAGATAAAGGTGCCGCTGGATCAAAATCTTAGTAATCAGGTTGTTTAGGGATTGTGATTAGTGGGTGTAGATTAAAACTTTGTTTTTAGCAGAAAATGATAAACACTGGCCCCTCAACAAAAAGTAATTTCTAAAACAGAATTACCAAAACATTTTAGTGGGTAAGAATAAGAAAGGTGCTGAGAAAAGGCTTGTAAGAATGAGATGTGGGACAATCCTGTCCTATTATCTGGCAGCAGCGGTAAGTGCTCATTCATTCCCCCATTCAACACATGTCCTTGGTGCTGGTTCTGATTCAGGTATTGCTAAAGTGTTTAGATATCAACACGTAATAAACAAAAGCCCTGCTTCTGTAAACCTGACCTCTCTGAGTTAACCGATAAAGATTAAAGAAATACACAATCAAAACATACATAATCAAAAAGGTCAAATTATGAAAAAAAACAGTTAAGGATGAAACACTCATTGGCAATAGCAGCTCACATCTATGATCCCTAAACTCAGGAGGCTGAGGCAAGAGCATCATGAGTCTAAGGCCAGTCTGGGCTACATAGTAAATTCCATGACAGCCTAGGCTGCATAGCAAGACTCTGTCTAGGTAAATAAATAAATAAATATCCACTTACATCATGTCAGGCAGTGATAACAGTCAAGAAGAGAAATAAATCAGGGTAAGGGAAAGGAACGCTAAATTAGATAAGGTAAATGACAAAGACCTTTCAAATTAGGTGAAATATTGTCTGGGAGTGGAATAAAGTGATGAAGGGAGCCATCCGTATTACTGACTGATGTGCCTTTCAGGCTGAGAAAATAGAAAATGCCATGTCTCTGAAGAAAGTACACACTGAGAAGGAGGAGCACAATGATAGACAAGGTGGCTGAAAAGAAAATGTAGGATACAGGACAGTGGTACAAATGAGTCTCAACAATTCTACTGAGTGAGTGAACACCAGGAAAACCCATTGTAGTTCCTTCTCATTCATAACCAACATGGCTCTAATGTTCTACTCAAAACGCCTTTCCTTTGGCAAATTTAATTATTTTTATTTTATTTTAGTTTTTTTTTAAAGCAAACAAACTAACTACTTTTTGTTTTACATACCAATCCCAGTTACTATTCCTTCCCCTCGCCCCATTCCTCTACCTATCCCCCATCCCCCATCCACTCCTCTGAGAGGGTAAGGCATATTGCTTTGGGAAAGGTTCAAGGCCCTCCCTTTTATATCTAGGCTGAATAAGGTATCCATCCAAAGAGAATAGGTTCCCAAAAAGCCAGTACAAGCAGTAGGGACAAATCCTGGTGTCACTGCCAGTGGCCCCTCAGTCTGCCCCAGCCATACAATTGTCACCTACATTCAGAGGGACTAGTTTGGTCCTATGCTGGTTCCTTCCCTGTCCAGCTGGAGTTGGTGAGCTCCCATTAGCTCAGGTAAACTGTTTCAGTGGGTGTCTCTTTCATGGTCTTGACCTCTTTGCTCATATTCTCACTCTCCCACTCTTCAACTGGACTTTGGGAGCTCAGTCCACTGCTCCTCTGCAGGTCTCTGCCTCAGTTCCCATCAGTGGCTAGATGAAAGTTCTATGTTGACATCTAAGATACTCATCAATCTGACTACAGGGCAAGGCCAGTTCGGGCACCATCTCTTCTAATTTTAGATTTTATGAACCAAGAGTTTTAAATATGATTTAAAATGAAGAATAATATATTACCACTTTAATTTTTCATGAACATGGTGCTAAATTTATCAGTTGTAATCCATTTCCAAAGTAGGATAATAGTAAGAGTAAAAAGACTCCTTGCAGTAGAAATGTATAGATACAAAAATCTATCTACAAATTATTTATCTATCTCTCTATATTTATCATGTATATATCTAGCACTATATCTATATACAGAGAGGGAGAGAGACAGAGACAAAGAGAGACATGAGAAGACAAAGAAGAGATTGAGGAGTACAAAATTTAACATTCAAGAATATTTAGAAAGACGACTTTTCACTCTCCTTTTAAATTCTAACACAGGAGTAACTTGACTTATCCTTAAGGGCTAAGAACATCGGCAGAGTTTTCAGCACTTGGATACAACTTGGTAGAGTTATGCTTTTCTCTTTGTGAGATCAATTTGACATCCAAAGCTGGAAGATTACAGTGTTCAATGTATCAAATAACCTAAAAAAAAAAAAAACATGACTTTACTCCTCACTGAAGACTTATTACATAAAGAATTTGAAATTGCTAGATTAAACTAAAGAATGAAAATTATAAGAATGAATGCATTATTCTTTTATTTTATTATGGTAATAAATGTTTAAAACGTTTGAAAGTTATCCTGAATAACATACACAATTATAATTTGCAATTAATTCCAAATAATCCCAGGGATGAAATTAACTGTAGCACAGTCAGTATTTCAGGATACATATGTTTTCATTCCCCCACAGTAATGAACAAATGTAATGGTGAGCACTCTGGACTCTGAATCTAGTGATCCGAGTTCAAATCTCGATGGAACCTCCAATTGCAGCGCACAATGCCTCTCTGCGCTCTACGTGCTATCATACAGTTCATGAGCTTCGGGCAAGGGGCTGGAGACTGAAAACACACAAAGACACACAGACAGCGACACAAAGACACAGACTTCTAGTCACTGGTAAGAAGCCCTTTATTCAGTAGCACCATGGAGGCTTATATACCCAACAGTCAGGTGGGCCAACAGGTGAAAACCTTATCCTCTGTTCCTCAAGGCAAGGAAACACGTGCTTGTGAAGCAGAGCTGGTAAGCAATTTTGACACAGCTTTCAGTAACTCAAATCAGAAGGAAAGGAACGATCTCTAGCAGGGAAGAGCAGCTAGAGGCCAGGACTTCAAATGATCCCAACATCCAAAAGCACCAAAAATAAAATGGGAAGTCCTGAAAATGAATGATCCACTATTTGAAGAGACGAGCCAGGAAGTGAGTCCAGATTTGAAACTTATTTTGCAAGCGTTTTCAGTACAATTCTCCAGACATTACCAGGAAGGTTAACCTCTGAAGAACCATGATGTCAACAGTAGAATGGGGAGCCTTTCCTGGAGGAGGGGGATCATAAAACATTATTTTAGGATATCAAAGAAATAAATTCCTTGATTATAGATATATGTTGACAAATACTCTCCTGTACAAGAATGAATCTTGAAATATTAAAGTTCATGATGGAATGAGGTGAGATACACTGTAAATTTGTTGGCCAGCAGTCATAATTTATGACCTTAACAATATTGTACAATGTACCGTATGCAATTGTTGGCATTCAGCCCAACATACATAGTATATGTCACACAAAGTCGTGCCATTAACATCCAGGGGGAAGCACAGATAATGATATGACTTTCATCGAGAACTCTAGAAAGCTGATCTCATTGCTTGCTTTCCAGACAGAGGGACCTTAAGAAAGAGGATTGTGGCAAAGGAGAGTAGGCTGACAATGAAAAATAGGAAAGAGTCAATACAGAAATTCAGAGATCATAATCAAGAGATTTCACTTCATACATATAGACTAAATACGTAACAACAGACTTTATACTTAAAAATATTGTTACATAATGTTTGTATTTTCAATCATAAAATATCACAAGAAATTTTAGTGGTTGGAAGTTTTATGAATATTGTTTATGTCTACAGTAACAACTCTAGAAATATTAAGATAGCATGAATATAACTGTAAAATAAGCAAAGTTAATTATAAAACATGGAAACAATTGGTTATTTATTGACATACAGTATTCAAATTTATTTTACATTACACATGAAAAATCTTTAAAAATTATTCTAACCTGGTTTTACCACTTAAAGCATAGTATATGAATGCAATATGAATAGAAATGAACACGATATCAAAATTCTAAAGAAAAATTTATGAAACATTTTAGAAAATCAAGGCATTTTATGTGTTCAAGATATTACAGGTCCAATTTTTCTGATACTGTTCTCTCTTTTAGATTTCCATATATGGTCCATATAAATTTTGATAGGCTTGAAGATCTTCATGTTTTACATATATTATTTATCTTAAAATAAAATTTAAAAATACAGGTACATTAAAATACATATACACAGTTACACACACTCCCTTGCACATATATATTTTTTCAGTGTTAATAGCTTTATTTGTGACTGTATACTTAGGACAGAGTCTAAGCAGAATACAATCTGGAAAGCATGCTGTGTCACATGACTCTCAGTCTGAGGAAAGGAAATGAATTAAATGTCTACAGACACAAATGACATTTGTGTCTACAAAAGAGTAGACACTTATACTTTTTCATGTCTGTCTAATTTGAATGTGACTTGAATATTTTGTTACTCATTATTACATGACACTCAGCTGCCTGCTACAAAATTAGCTACCTACAGTACACATAATGTAATAAATTATAATTCCCTCCCTCCTGAGAAATTTTCAAATGACTTAAAACTTTACAGAGATTTCTCGACTACACTTTCCAATTCCAAGTACATCACTGGTATGAGGTTAGAAGCCAGGGTACTTTGAGAATCAGATTATCCAAATGTTCAGTAGACATAAAGAAAGATCCTAAGACTCATTTGGAATCTGGGAAATGCCAACAGAAGCATATTGAAATATCAGTATATAACCACTAGTTTGTTAAAAAAAATGAATAAAACAGAAGAAAACCAAGAATTAAGGGAAGCCAGAGTGGTTCATACATTCACACACTATAATTATTGAGTAATATACACTATGTTTCAATAGTTCCACTTCTAGTTTTACTTCCTACACAACTATGTCCATTAAGAGAATATTTTTTAAAGTTTGAAACATAATTCAAAATGAAAATTGAAAGATTGAAGCATAATTCAGAATGCACATACTGAAAAGAAAGTAAAAATTCTCCTAAAAAGCAGAATGGAAATATTTCAGCATGTAAAAAATACACATGACAGCATATTGACATCTTTAGATACGTGTCAAAATCAAAGAAAATATGGTTGACGTAGGGATTTAATTTTTCACCATTTTGCGTTTGATCAAAGAGACAGAAACAATTGTTTTTCTATAAATGTGATGTGACTAAGAGTTGATAGTGCTTTAAACAAAGAGAGAAAGTTTTCTAGGAAAATTAACATATACAGGAAGTTTGCTATTGGCAAGAAGAAAGCACTTAAACTTAGCATCCAGCAGCCAATAAAAGTTTCCCTTAAGAATGTGTGAAAAAACAACACAATTCCTAGTTCAACACAGGAGTAGCATAACAGCACAAGATAAGGAAAGCAAGAGAAAGAAAATTGAGAGTGTCAGTCTTCATTGAACAAGGTACTCAGCCACATAGTGAACTTCACCAATCTTCTACAAATTATAATGTATAAGCTCTCTTCCATTATGATGTGCTCCTCTTCCATTATCTCCTCTTTACTTCTGCCTAACTGTTTCTGTTTTGGGCAGTTGAGGTATGAGATGATGTTACCTTCATTAAGCAACTTGCTGCTTCTGTATACATTTATGATTTCAACAATGATAACAAGAGAAACACATTCCACATGAAATGATCTTACAACAATTCAAGCAGAGTTCTCCCAGAAATTTAATGTCTGACTTTCTATTTACCTGTTAGGCATCATTTCACATCATTCTTTCTTTTCTATATTTATGTTGTACTAAACAGTCAATTATCACTTTGCATTTTTAAGAATTTAACAATCTTGGGCTGGATGGTGATGGTGCATACCTTTAATCTCAGTACTTGGGAGGCAGAGCGAGGCAGATAGATCTCCATAAGTTTGAGGCCAGCCTGTTCTACAAAAGCTAGTTCCAGGATATCTAGGGGTGTTACACAGAAAAACCCTGTCTCAAAACAAAAACAAAAAACAAAGAAACAACAACAACAACAACAAATAACAGTCTGTAAAAGGAGGCAGCTTTCAGGAGAAAAGAAGGAAAACAGGCAAAAAAGACTAATAGAAGAATCCCATACCAACATAATAGATGCAAATAGGAAAATGTAGCTAGCAAAGAAAAAATAAAGAGAATTATATGATTGAATTTGGGAAGATATGACATAACCCATATACATATATTGCATGCATATCTCACACACACACACACACACACACACACACACACACACACACACACACACCTAGAACAATTGTGCCTTCATCCATTTAATGATCTGTTAATACATCTGTCACGAGCCAGCTAGATTTCTTTCAAATATGCTTCCCTAGTAGCTTAGAATTTTCTATGTAAAAGCAATAGTAGTTAATATTACAGTGATGTTTTCTGAGTTCCAATTTCAAAAGAAATAGAGAACTTTTAAGCACATACTTATCATGTTTTCAGTAGAGAACATCAAGGAAAGACTATTAATATAAAATGCACTTTTGCCTTAAAATGCCTGTAATATTTCATAGAACTGGTGACAATTTAAGTAAGGAGTTTTAATTTATATATTTAGGATGATTCAGTGTGACAAGAAAATTCACTGATTCTAAAAGCATTTGCAAAATGGCACCCACCATAGCCAGTCTCCCAGGTTATAGGATTTATCAAGATGCCCTTAATAACAGGAACAAAGAATGATTGGTGATAAATGTGAAATGAAATCAATTATATTTTTATTTCACATGTAATTTACATATTAATAGGGATAGAAATAGCCATAGTTTTTCTTTACAGACCTGGATTCCTGTCAATATAAATTAGATGAAGTAAGGGTTATAAGTAATTTAAGCATTGAAATGACCATGCAACTACACAGAAATATGTGGAAGAAAAGGTGTTTCTAGAAGGCCAAGGCCAACTAGACCCTAAAAACATAGCTTAAGAGTTCAGTCTTCTAGTGATTTGATACAACACACAAAAACTTTTATTTATTACTATAATAATTTTTTCCTGTTTTGTTCAACTTAGGTAATAGTGAAAAATACTTTTCTTTGGTGCTCCTTTTGTATGTTTTTTTGTTTTATTTCATATTTGCTTCCTTGTTAATTTTTTCTTTTTTTTATTGAAAATAGATTTTTTTCAAACAATATGTTCTGACTCTAGTTTCCCCTGTCTCAACTCCTCCCAGATCTGCCCCATCTGCTCTCCTATCCAGACCCAAATTCTTTCTCTTGAGGCTTTATTCATAATAGCCAGAAAGTAGAAACAACATACTGAAGAATGAATAAAGAAAATGTGATACATTTACATAATGGAGTCTTATTCAGCTGTTAAAAAACTGACGTCATGAAATTTGCAGGCAAATGGATGCAACTATGAAAATTCATGTGAGTGAGGTCACTCAGACTCAGAAATACAAATATGATCTATATTTACTTGTAAGTGGATACTAACTTAGTAGTAAATGATAATCAAGCTACAATTCATAGACCCAGAGAGGTTCAGTAAGGATGAAGTCTCTAGAAGAAACTCCTGGGTCTCTGTAGAAAGATGAAATAGAGATGATTTTGCATGTGGACTAGGAGCAGGTATCAGGGGAGCTGGAGGGATCAGGTGAGGAGATATGGCTGGCTAGAAGGGGCGGGGGGGGACTCCTTGGGAGGTGTTGTGGAAACTGCAGTGAAAACTTCCTGGAATTATGAGGTTGATCCTAGTGAGGACTCATATTAATAGAGGATCATGAATATGAA
The DNA here is from genome assembly GCA_004026605.1 of Ondatra zibethicus. NCBI lineage: Eukaryota > Metazoa > Chordata > Mammalia > Rodentia > Cricetidae > Ondatra > Ondatra zibethicus. The sequence goes on along the minus strand of PVIU01004496.1, from coordinate 6,188 downwards.
CTGGCCATTTTTTATAGGTAGGCAAGGCTTCCTGTGGTTGGCTGGGTTGCATTTGGGTAAAATTTTAGCTGAGGTAGTTAGAGTGGAGATCCCCAAACAACCCAGGCTGATGCATGGACAGAGAGTTTCTCACTGCAAACTGACAGTGGAGGGGTTTTGCCTAAGACAACATCCACATAGCTCATTGAATATAGAGAGGTTAAGCCTGCAGGGAGACTTTACACTACCTTTTAGTCTTTTTGGCGTGGGAAGGTACTCTTCAAGCAACCAAAAGAGAAGCCTGGACACCAACGCAACCACAAAACCTTCAACCTACAATCTTCCCTACCTGAAAGATGTGCTGGGGCATTGGTGTGTCACAATTTGTGGTAGTGTCAAACCAGTGTCTGATTTAATTTGAGGCCCACACCGTAAGAGGGACTCCATGCCTGACATTGCCTGCATGGTCAGCAACTGGAGAGTGGATAGCCCAGAGACCTAAGGTTGAACCGAGCATGACTGGCCAATAAAGAACAAAGAAAAAATCATATAAATAAATAGTCAATGAGGTGATTCCTAATGATATTCTTCTTTACTCATAGGTCTTATGAGAGCAGGTACAGAGACCCACAACCACACCCTATTTGGAGAGAGAGTCTAAATTGGAAGTCTCCATTGGGTCTGTCACCTCAGAGCTCAGGAAATCACCTAGAAGATGAGGAGAAAAGACTGTAGGAGTCAGGGGATGAAAGATACCAAGAGAACAACGACCCACTGAAATCAACTAAACAGGTTTCATAGGGGCTCACAGAGACTGAAGCAGAAAGCATTGGGTTTGCATGGGTCTGTGCCAGGTCATCTGCATACATGTTATGACTGTTAGCTTGGTGTTTTGTGGAATTCATAATGGTGGGAGCAGGTGTATCTCTGCCTCTTTAGCCTGCTCTTGGGATGCTTCTTCCTATTGGGTTGCCTTGCCAAGCCTGGATATGAGGTCCTTTGCCTTGTCTTAGTGAGTCTTGTTTTTGTCATGTTTGGTTGTTGTTTCTTAGAGGCCTGCTACTTTCAGAAGAGAAATAGATGGGGCGTGGATTGAGGTGAAGTGGAAGTGGCTGGGAAGAGTGGAGGGAGGAAAAATTGTTGTTAGGATGTATTGTATGAGAGGAGAATCTGTTTTCAAAAAAAATCAAGTAAATTGCTTGATTTAAGAATAATTAAATATAATTTAATATTAAATATATTAAATTATATTTAATATATATATAACAAATATATATTAATATTAAATATAATTTAATAATAAATTAAGATATATTTGAAGGTTGTAAGAGATATTAATATCAACACATGTTATGGACAGTCATAGTATGAAAACATTAATCCCTATAGGCATAGTTTACCTGTCCTGACCACCTACTCCCAAATAACCAGCAGTGGATTCCTACATGACTGACTGATAGATTCAATATAAATTAAAAATTCTCAGACAATCGCTCAGGCTTATTACTAACTAGCTCTTACACTTAACCCATATTTCTCATCTACGCTTTAACAGATGACTCATGGCTTGTTACCTCATTTTCTAGAAGTACTGCTTCCTCAGTGACCGGTGGCATCTCCCCTGATGCCACTCTTTGTCATTGCATCGTTCTCCGTTTGGCTCTCCCACATAACTATCCTGTTCAGCTATTGGTCACTGAGCTTGTTTATTAAACCAATCACAGTGACATAAATTCACACAGTATAGAGAAGGCTTATTCCACAGAAAATCCCTACTGAAAAGAAGAAGTTGTCTAGACTGTGGTCAGGCTGAAGAGAGGGATTTGCAAAAGGAAAGGAGAAAAAAAGATGTTTTTGCAAGTGAGGAAGTGTATAAAAGGCAAAAGGCATAAACATGAAACAATGCAAAAGAATAGAAAGGGAAGTGATTTACATCTGCTTACTTAAATTGATTATTCTCATCTTGTACTGTGATGTAGAATACAATGCTACTTGAGTCCCACCCTTTATGAGCAGTATGGAAAGAAAGCTCTCTTTTATCCATCATCCTCTATGATAAGACAGTGAGTTGTGCTCAGTCAGAGGGAAATATCAAGACTTACTTAGTTTAACAAGTCTTTAAGAGCAACACTCCAAGAAGTCACTAATCAATTAGGAAGAGTTTACAAATGCACAAGAAATAAGACTGACACTGTGACATGACAGTAAATGCAGACTCAAACACCAGCACACCTGGATTATGGCTGTCTTTACCAGCACATCTGTATTATGGTCATATTTATCAGCATACTTGAATTATGACCGTCTTTACCAGCACACTTGGATTTTGACCATCTTTGCCAGCACACCTGGATTATGGCTGTCTTTCACTATAATCTAGTTTAGAGCATAAACAGTCAGCAACAGAAACCATCCAGTGAAGTCATGTTTGTTATTGTTTTCAGATGGTGTAAGGTTATATATCGTATGTGTATATAATTTGTAGGCTTCTGAAAGTTTGTTCTTGGCTAATGTATTCAGTGCATTTCTCAAGTTCTTAGTTAAAATAAACTTAATAAAAACGATTAAAAATTAAAGAAAAAGGAAACCAAAAGGCATCTAAGGAATAATAATAAAATAAGATAAAATATAAACAACTTGACACAAGAGTGTAAGTCAAAGGACCTCTAAAGGTGCTGTTGAGTCTGTTTTATTTTGGCCATGTTCTGGTGGCCTACACATAGAGTGATGATTTGCCTAATAAAAATGCTAAATTACTGAAATATATAAAAACTATCATTTATAAAAAACAGAATTGAATCACATGAAAACTCAATGAAATATAATTGAGAGGAATTTTAGAAACATTGCAAATGAAAGAGAATGTTGTCTATGGACTAGTTAGCCCTAGTTAACCTTTATAATGGAGTCCCTGGAAGATACATTAATAACAAAGCTTGGACATATGAAACTACATTTCCTGTGGGGCCATAATGCCTGTGGCTAGTTTAAATTTTGTGCCAGCATTCCCTTAAGTAACTCACTTCTGACCTGAGCATTGTTTATCTCTCTAGCTTCATGAGCATGTCTCCTCTATTGTGCCAAGCTAAAACCCAAACATTTTTTCTTCTTATCTCATAGATCATGTTCAAATTTAATAAACATGAGGGTCATCTAGAATATTAGAACTCAGTGTGTGCCTGTCGGTATTAAGGACTTGATAATGCAAATTTTCAGTAAGCAGTGAGGGAGAACTGCTCTTGTTTCCATGTGAGCCACTCTTTCAACAAAACTAAGGTGCTTAAAGGATCAATCCAAAATCTATTAGACATCCCAAAACATAACTGTTGCCCACATCCAGAGGGCCTAGTTCGGTTCCTCAGCTTTCAGCTCAGAGTCCATGAGTTCCCAATAGCTAGGGTCAGCTGTCTCTGTGGTTATCCTAATCATGATTGTGGGACCAGGGTGCATGGACTGACTTGCTGGAGTTCATTCCCTATGGGAGAATATTTTGCTCATCTTTGATACAGGGGGGAGGGCCGTGGTTCTGCCTCAACTTTGTATGGCAGACTTTGTTGACTCCCCAAATGAGGACCAACCCTCTCCAAGGAGTGGATGGAGGGATAGGATGGAAGAGAGGGTGTGGAAGAAAGGGAAGAATTGGAATTGGTCTATAAAATGAAAACAAAAACTTTTTTTTAAAATGTAGTCAAACCAATTTCCCCTACTTCTAATATGCTATCTATTCTTTGTAAATACAAAATTCTATTATTACTATTTTTTGAAGTCATGAGTAAAACTGATAATTAACTAGGAAGATGTACCCAGCTGTTCCTTAGCATCAAGAACCATTAAAAGCCAAAGTAGCTGACAGCTGTGATTAACAGAATTTCAGTTAGATGAAGAGTCAAGTGTGGGGCTTTTTATTCTTACCAGAATTTAATTTTATTAATTTTGGGTGATTTTATTTTCCGAAAAGCAACAAAAAATTCTTTACAAGAAAATGTTTCTTTGATGTTATTGCGTATAATTGAGTTAATAATCTTTTATATTTTAATCTTGATAAATAAATTTCCTAATGAGTCCTAAACAGTTGAAACATTACAAATCCAAGCTTCCTTCTGGTATAAGGAACACACTCAACCTATAGCTTTTGCTTGGGAACAGATATTACTGGTTTTAAAACACAAGTTAGCTTTGCAAGACAGCCACATCCATCACACTTAGGAATGAGAGACCAAAGGGGTGTGCAGGAGCTCGATTTTGCTGGAACTTCTCAAACAAATCTTCTATGGACAGCACATTCTTGAAATCGGTGCATCCCCATCTTTTAAGAGCCATCAGGGAGTTCTGGACTTTGGCACTCCACAGTTAATGGAAGTCAGCAGCATTTGTCTTCAGGCTGACATTTTCTTGCATGAGGGACACAGAGAACAAAACAAAGCCTCTATTAGAAGTTAGCACACAGAACCGAGGAGACTGTTAACTTCAATTAAATGTTGCTATCACAAAGACAATGTTTAATTACACAATAAAATACCTTATTTTACAATAATATACAGTCAATAGAGTCTACCTGTTTTTATAAAATTATTGAGCCTTGGGCCCAGGGCTGTCCAATGCATAACTTAAGGCAGCCAGGAAACTAAGCACCTCTGTTGTACATAACTTCCCTCTTTTTCTGCCTTACACTTTGGGTGAGGTTCCTGTTCAACTCTACACATAGACATTTAAGACATGGGATTCATTGAAGAATTACACGTCCATTATACACTTGCTTATTCTCTCCTCAAGGATGTAGACACTAATATAAGGGAAATTAAAATATTTTCAATATTTAAAGGAACACCATACTTAACAGATAGTCAGTTCCCTGATTTTATACCATCCTGTTCCAAGCAACAAAAGCATTGCTTAGAATTCTTCATTCATCAGTCTAGAATTGAGTGAGGGTCTAGTCCTTGGGATCAAACTTTTTATTGACTTTGTGACATGTTCTTTCATGGAGTCATTCTCTCCCCAAATCACATAAGATGCCAGAAGCAAGAGATCAGGTCTACAAATGCCTCGTGACAATTTAAAATACCCACACACCCATACATGCAGAAGAATCTTTCTGATTTCTTGCAGAACTCCATAAATATATAGCAAATTTTACATTTCATAAATTATATGATTAGAATAGGATACAAATTGCTTTTATTTATAAAACAACATGTTTAAGGCCTGATAGATTTTGGGGGCTGGAGTGATGGTTCAACACTTAAGACTATGGACTGCTCTTACAGAGAGTCTTGGTTCAGTTCCCAGCATCAAATTGGAGGTTCCTAACTATCTGTAACTCAAGTTCCAGGGGATTTGATGTTTCTTGTGTCCTTGCAGGTTTCTAGTTTGTGTGGTGCCCATAGATGCATTCAGATATACACATCCATACACATTAAAATAAATAAATAAATGCATTTATATATGAAGATGCTTAAGTCCAAATTTCCATAACTTTTCAAACAAAGTATCAAATTTGGATAGTTGGTCAAAATTTTATTCATCTAATCAAATAACATTTTCCAGATAGTTTTTGTTTCAAAAATCAAAGCATTTCCTTAACTGATTACACAAAACACATGTGAAATATGCATGAAGCATTTTTGTGTTTATAGATAATTTTTGGAGCTTAGCAACGAGTATGTTACTATTCTTTATGCCATTTACTATATAAACATCATTGCACAATGATATGTGATTTGCTTTAATTTTATAAACACTTGTAAATTATTATCATGCACATACATGTTTCTTTGAAATACTATGAGCAATAATTTGAGTGTGTGAATTTCGGGCTTCATAGATCTTGTATTTAAGAAGAAAATCAGAATATGGTTGCCTGGACAGGTCATAAAAGAAATTAAAAAAAAATTAAGATCTCTTACACCCACCTTGGCTCATAGGAGCTCACAGAGTCGGAATCAACAACCAGGGAACCTGTATGGGACTGACCTGGGCCTGGTGCGCATATGTGGTAGTTGTGCAACTTGGTCATCAAAAACCTCCCAACCAAAAAAAGCCCAGGACCAGATGGTTTTAATGCAGAATTCTACCAGAACTTCCAAGAAGAGCTAATACCTATACTCCTTAAGGTGTTTCACATAATAGAAACTGAAGGGTCATTACCAAACTCATTTTATGAAGCTACAATTACCCTGATACCAAAACCACACAGGGACGCAACCAAG